>AFQZ01001043.1:0-18514 GCA_000222935.2 Aciculosporium take MAFF-241224
AACCTTTACTTTATATAGCTTAATACTATACTAATCCTCCTCCCTTCCTATAGTCTAAAGTCCTATCTTAACCTTTTAATATATTTTAATTACTATTTTTTTACTATATATTACTAATATATAGTACCCTTAAGATAGATTTAATAGTATACTATTATAACCTCCTAGTTCCTAAATAGCTATTATCTCTAGGCTAATACTATACCCTAATACTAAATATACTAAATTGCTTTTCTTCTGTATATTCTAGTACATAACCTTAATTATATACTTTATTATATGCTTTAAAGCACCCTAGTTAGGCTGGCTCTAGTATTGTTTTGCCCTCTAGTTAGTTATAAAAAGGCTAGCATTATACCTTCCTCTGCTAGTTTCTGTTATTCTAATCATAGCTTATAAGTTTATCTTATAAAAAGGCCCCTTAGTTATATGCTCCTTCCTTTTAACTGCCTCTCCATTAGTCCCCTAGTCTTTTCTTTATAATAACCCTTGCCTATAGTAGCTATTATAACCTCTAACTAATAGCCATAAAAAAATAGCAGTCTTATAGTATAAGCCTTCCTAGCCTACTACTATTTATTATTACTTACTAAGCATAGCTAAGACTATACTAAATATACCTTTATATAATTTAAGCATTTCTTCTATACCTTACCTGTTAATATTAAGTAAGTTCTCTCTTCCTTAGGGTGTTTTCTAGTAGCATACTTACTATATCTTACTTTCTCCTTATAGTGCCTAGTAATATACCTAATCTTATAGTAGTTATAATATTACTTTAAGTAGATTATCTTATTATATAGCTTAGTATTAAAAATCTCTACTTAGTATATTATTCCCTTATAGCATAAGCAGTTTACTGCTTTAGTGCCCTTAATACTAACTACTAGTAGTACTCTTATTACTATTCCCTTTAGCTTCTATACTGTTATCTTTACTGTATTTAAACTATTCTTTTTTTAATATTCTTCCTTATATCCTTAGTTATAATATGGTTTATTAATTATATTAGGAATCCCTTAATAATTATACTAAATATCTTCCTATTTACTTCCGCCTTAGGTCTAAAGGTAACTCTTACCCAGGCTGTATTTTCCTTTTATTTCTTCCCTGCTTTAGTAAATATAATAACTATATCTCTACTTTATAGTTAGCGTGCTATTACTGCCTCCTTTATGCTAATAGTGCTATTTACTGCCTTTATAATCTCCCCTAGTAATCTGTTCCTAATTACCTTACTAATAGTGTTTTCCTTTACTATTACTTCCTAGTAATAGCAGGCTAGTATTGCCATACCCTCTGTTTAGGCTAAAGGAATTATTATATTCTACCCTATAGCTTTATAAGCTATAATAATTACCTAAGTCCCCCTAACTGCTAATCTAGTCCTAAGAATAGCCTTTATTATCTCCTTAACTACCTTCTTAATTATAGTTTTTACCTTACTATTAACTGCTTTTATAATTAAAGCTTATAAGCCTCCTGTGCTAGTTCTTATTTAAGCTATCTCCCCTCCTATATTTATAGTAATTTATGTAATAGTTTTAATAAAAGCTTATACTTCTGTTATTTCTGCCTTTAAAATAACTTTTATTATTAATTTCTTTAGTAATTTTATTTTATTTTTTAGTTTTTCTTATACTACTATTACTTTAGGATTCTCTTTTTAATACTATATTTCTTCCTAGGTAGTGCCTTGTCCTTTATTAGTTATAGATCTATATAAAAATTTATTAATTATTATACCCCTTATACTGCTTACTTTCCTTATATTATATGCTATTACTAAGGGGGGGTAATTAATAATAAGGAATCCGATTTTATGCTTCTTTTCCGTTTTAGGCGTGATACTGCGTCGTATCTGCGGTGTTTTTTTTTGTTTAACTTAGAAATATAAATAAAGGCTAACTCCTTTAATAAGGCTATAGGCAAATGCCTTTTTTAATATGATTTAAAGGAAATATAAAGGCTAGTAGTATATTACTTAGCATAGCTAATAGCTATATAATAGAATTATATAATTTATAATAAAAGGCTTTTTAGTATTATTTCCTGCTTAAAGGTATAGTTAGCTAAGCTAAGGAGCATAGCCTAGCTGTTTATAATCCTTATAAATTATAAGAATCTAGAGTATTTTATAGCCTCTTAGAAGATATTTAAAAGATAAGCAAAATAAGTAGAAATATTATTTCTTTTTAACTATTACTTATACTATTACCTAGGTATATAGGCAGGTTATTTAAATGCTTTATTCTAATAAAACTAAGATTAAAAAAAAGGAAAATAGCTAGTAGGTTATATATTTTGCCTAATTTAGGGAATATTAAAGATAGTTTAAGAGTTAGGAGCTAATACTATAAACCTAGTTAGGGTGTAAATAATAAGTAAACTAAAAGAGAGTAATAACTAAAATAAGAATAACTTAAATAATTTAAAGATAATAATAGGTTGCAATCTAGGTAAACTAAAGGAAAATAGTAATTAAAATAAGGATAACCTAAATAATTTAAATATAATGGCAGGCTCTAATTTAGAGGTTTTAAGTCCTCTTTTACTAGGCTTTAATTTATTTTAAAATAAATAGCTTTAGGATTTATAAGACTAAGGAGTTACTAAGGACAGTTTATACTAAATCTAACTAGAAATAGTACTAATAGTAAAGCAGAAGTTTTTTATATTTATAAAAACCTAGTTATAAATAGTAAACTATACTTTAAATATATAAAGAGTATTATAATTTTAAGGATAGCTTTAGGTACCTTATTATAAGCCTCTTACTACCTTACTTATATAATAGGTTTATAACTTACTTATATTAAACTACTTAGGGTAAAACATTACTTTCTAAGTGCTATATAGGGATTACTACTAGGATAAAATATTAAAGAATATAGTATAATATATATAAAACTACTATTACTTTAGTAGGTATAAGAGCTAATAACTTTATTAGGGTTTATTAAAGCCTATACTAGCTATAAACCATTATTAGTTATAAATCTTAGTAGATTTTATAATAAAACTTTTAGTATATAATAAGGTATTACTATACTTCCTAATAGTTATTATAGACTATCTCTTAAAGTATATATAACTAAAGGTAATAATAAGTATAGTAGCTAAAGCATGTATAAAACGGTTTAAATATTACTAATAGCATTTCTATAGATTTCCTTATTAGATTATTTCTAACTACAGTTCAGACTAGCTTAGTTATTTTTAAACTATACTTTATAAGTAAGTAGGTATTAAGTAACTATTATTTATATCTTATTATCCTTAGATAAATAGTAATATAAAATAAGTAAACTAAGAGGTATAAGTAGTTCTATAAGTAGTTATTACCTTTTTATAGTATAACTAGGCTAACTATTTACTAGCTTATTAAATAGCGCTTAATAACTAGATCTTTATAGTAACTAGTATAAGTATAAACTAGGCACTAAAAGGCTTTAATATTAAATTAGTTTAGTATGTACTAAATAAGACCAGAAGCCTAACCTTGCTTAAGAAAAGGGTAGTATTATTCCTAAAATATATCCAGGAGGAAATAGTAATAGTATAAGCTGTAATTAATTTTATATAATAATATTAGTAGGATATAATAAACATTTTTTAGTATCTAGCAGAACGTTACTAAATAAGGGATTTTATATAGTTAAATCTTTATTATATAAATATAAACTATTTTAGCTAAAAACTTAACTAGGTAAAAGCAAAATATAAGGTCTTAAAAATGCTAACTTTACTTACTATTTATTTAAATATTCTATAAAGAATATACCTGGTTTTTTATATAAACCTTATTAAGAGGGTAACTACTAATCTGCTTTTGTTATAATACCTAGCTAATTTTAGACTAGGCCTAATACTCCTACTTTATAAAAATAATCCAGATTTAGTAAAATATAAGATTAAAAAAATAGTAGTAGTAAGAAATGCCTAGGGTTAGGGTAATTAATAGGATATGTTAGTAAAGTAGGCAGGATATATTCAGCTAATATAGGAACCTTTAGAAAGTTTTTTAAATATAACAGCATTAAAGCATTATAAGGCACAATAAAATAATATATACTATAACAATAGGCCTGTATAAGGGGCGACTTAATTGCTAACTATAACGCCTTAAATAGCAAAAAGGGGGCTATATAATAGATTTAAGCTTAAAGCTTTACAGCCGGAGAGCAGACGGCTTTATATAAGCAATATATAAGCAGCTTAGGCCCTAGTTATATATATAACTATAAAGGCAGGGTTACTAGAAGTAAATAGATCTTTTCCTTCTCTTTCTCTTTATAAATAATATTCTTATTTAAGTCACTAGCTCTGCAGTCGTATTCTAGCAAGACCATAATAAAGTTATATAATAATAGCTAGTTGTTTCTATTGTTTTCTGCTAGATAAAGCTGTTTCTTATGTCTTATTACCTCCTAAGGTCTCCTTAGGGTTATTATCTAGATTAGGACTAGAAACCATAGTTAGAAAGGTGCCCCTAATGCTTAATAGCTTTATAAGTTAAGAAGCCTCTGGTTCTTTAATAGGTGTAATAATAAGCAAGGTTTCTAGCTCTTTAAGAGGTATTTTAGTAGTTAAAGTCTCTAGTTCTATAAGAGGTATAGTCCTAGGCAGAGTAGTTTTAATTCTTAATAATATTACCTAAGGTTTAGTTACTAATAGTTTAAGAAGCCCATTCTTTTTAGCTTTTTTTAGTATTTATTATACTAGAATTAGTTCTTCCCTAAAGTATAAGTAATATATAGGGACTAGATTAACTAGTTATAGTGGTTTTATAGTTTAGTAAATCTTTTCTTTATAAAATTTATAACTTCCTAGACAGGTAAGATCCTTAACCTTATTATTAGTAATTATTAGTCTTCCTTTAAAACTAAGAGGATTAGGATTTTACTTAAGGTATTTATAAAGCTTATAAACATAATAAAACTCTCCCTTAGTAATAGTTATAGTATATAGTTAGTAGTTGTTTAATTCCTAGCACTAACTTATTAATTTAAATATAAGTTCTATTAAATCCTTCTTACCTCTTAGCTTATAGCCTTATTATAAGTAGTAAATCTAATGTTTTAGCATACTACCTTGCTTATTAATAATAATAACCCTAACTCTTTAACTATTATAGCCTTACTAGTTAAAACCTAGTAATTTAGTAATTTAACTTAGTATATCTTACTAACTAAAAGCAGTAAGTCTTTAATTTTTAGTTAAAACCTTATATAAAGAACATAAGCAATTACTATTAGTTATTATATAATAGTATTATTATGTTGTTAGTTAGAAGTAACTGTTACGTGGTGGTATCGTCACGTAGTCAGTTAGAAGCAACCGTAAAGCTGTCATTAATATTATCATAAAGGGGTCATTAAACGCACCTGTATATACTACTATTAAGTCATATAGTTAAGTGTATTCTGTATAAGTTGTTGTTCTTTTAAGTCTTACTAGCTGTATAACGAATCCGTCCTATATAGGTAGGGATCCAACATTACGGATTATTCTGTAATAAGTGCTCCTCTTTTAAAGATAACTATCCTAGTTATTCTCCAGATCTATCTAAGCTAGTATTAATATATATAAAGAAAAACTTTTATCTGTAAAAAAAAGCAATTTAATCTGTAATATATCTTCCCTATATTAGTCCGGTCGCATCTAATCTGCCGAAAATATTGCTTAAATAGTAGTAAATAATCTAATAATAACTACTTATAAAATTCAAAGATAAATAAACATCTTGGTCTAAGCAAAATAAACTATAATAAAAGGAAATTCAATCTAAATAGCATAAACCTGTTAACTATAGTCAGATCTATTCTGGTTATACCTAGATATCCACTTCTTAAAGTCCTTATCTATATAAGCCTTGCAAATTTGCACCATAAGCTGTTAATAGAGATATAGGTCGCGGAATATCTCTATCTACTCGTGTTATTATAGCTATAAGTAGCTTATTAGAGAGTAACTATATTGCTAGTAACCTCTAGTTATATGCTTTTAGGAGTTGCTATATTATAAGTAATTCTCTCGTCCGTAGTGTTATAATTATATCGTAATAATGCTGCTAACTATTAACTATAGTAATAACTTACGTAAGAGAATAGAAACAACTTAGGTTAAATAAAAAATAAAAACATTGTACCTCTAAAGACTTAGTGGACTAATAAAGGGAAAACTATATAAAGGGAAAGAGTAAAATTATAAGAAGAGAGGCTCTTTTCTTAAATATAGGAGAGATGGCCTATACCCTTCCTTAAGGTGTATTAGATATCTTAAGTTATCCTTTGCTTCTAACCTTATATATAAAGGTTCTTTATACGTTTAAACCAGGCATATTAAAGGTGATTCTATAGGGGTTATTAGGGCATTATTACTTTTAGGCAGAAGACGGCTACTAGCTATGCTATCTTATCCTTACTAAAGGTGAAATTTTCCCATGTCTAAACTATATAGCATAGTAACTATAAGGAAAGCAACAGTCCTCTAGATATAACTTTTTCTATAATTAATCCATTTGCTATAATGCCCTTTACAATACAGCGAAACCTTTAATCTAAGCTATACGTTTTATAATTAAATAGTAATCTGCCTAAAGCTATGCGATTTTTAGGGACTGCTTCCAATGTTAAATAGTATAATATATTAGCTAAAATTTTTAGTCCTTATACTACTATATAAGGGTCTCTTATTTATCTAATGTCTTAGCTAATTCCGTGTTCTTAGTTACGGATTCTGTTATTGTTTTCTGCCTTTTTATAGCGCTGTTAATATTACGCCTATTTTTAGAAGGTGTCTTTCGCTTTGCCTTTTTTAGTAATAACTTAGATAAACTTGTGTTTAATATAGTTACCTTTATTGCTTTTATAGCTAACCTTATTCTTTTACTAGCTAGTAAATTTAGTTTAACTAGGCTGGTTAGCTTCTTACTTATTACAGGTAAGGTTATCTTTCTAGCCACGGATTCTAGCAGAGGCATTTAAGGAGTAGGCTTAGTAGTCTTAATGTTCCTGGCCTTATCCTCTAGTACTACTATTCTAGCTAAGGTCCTTATAATATGCCTGTTAATAATCTTAAGACTAGCTTTTACTATGCTAAAAGACTTCTTATGGGCCTTAATATCCTCTTTAAGCATGTTAGTTCTATCTTTAAGTTTACTAAATTATATATTAATAGCTTAGTCTATTAGCCTTAACTCTATCTCTTTTAAGATAGTCTTTCTAGCCACTGCTTTACTTATTAGCCTATATTGTTTAGCTAAACCTTAAATTAAATTCCTTTAGTCTGCTAGTTCCTTTCTTAGTGTATTAATATCCTATTAAGTGGTTGCGGTTCTATGCTCTTTACTAGCATTAATAATTACCTGTTAAAAACCTATGCTTAAGAGATTAACTCGTCCTATAGTAGTAAGTACCCTAGCTATAGAGCTATTAATGCCTCCTAACTTATTACAGTATCTGGCTGTAAGTACTTCCTCTTTTAATAGTAATTCTAGTTACTACTCTCTAGATCCGGCTTAGTTGTCTGTCTATTTGCTATTAAGGAATTATACTACTGCCTGCTTAATACAGAGTTTAATATTCTGGATAACTAGGGTATTAGCCAGGCATTTAGTTTTCTTCTGCCTGTTATTATTAGCTGCTAGAATTAATTCCTTAATAAGGAAAATCTGTTGTACTACTCTAATCTATAGTGTATATATAGGGTCTATCTTTATAATAAAGAATCCATTTCTATTAATTTATACCCCCTAGGCTGTAAAATCTTTAGAGCAGGTGTAAATAGCATCTGTTATGCTTTATATGCTATCTTTAGCCTAATATTACCATGTTCTAAAAGGCTTTAGTCCTATATTACCTCCTATAAATAACTTTATCTTCTAGTACTAATAGTATTTATTTATATAACTAAAACAGTAAATTAGCTTACTAAAGTCTAGTTCCTCTAGTCAATCCTATATTACCTATATAGTTATAGGAGGATCTTAACTTAAACTACTAGTAGGGATTCCTTTAATTATAAGGGCATTAGTAATTATCTTGCCTTTTCTTACGTTCTAAAGGCGCTTTACTACTGCCTGGCCTCTAGGGCTAAGCATTTCTCTAGATATATTAATATTAAAAACATTATTCTTATAGTCTATATCTGCTCTAAAGTCCTTATTCTTATCCTTAGCTATAGTCTTTATATAGTATTAATAGGCAGTCATTAAGTTAGCATATGCCTTTTCTCTCTGCTTATCTTCTTACTAAGCCTTAGCTATCTGGTTATAAAAGGCAGAAACAGTATTCCCAGCTACTCTTACCTAGTTCCCTCTAAAAGATAGCTTTGCTAACTTAGTTATTATTTTTTACTTCTCTCTATAAGATAGCAAAATCTTAACTAAGATATTAGGATTATAATTCTCTATATAGAACTTATTCTTTATATCTCTTGTAATATATATTAAAATTATTCAAGAAAGGGCAATAAAAGTTAAAAATAAAATAAAATAAAAGAAAGACTTAAAGTGCATAATAATCAAAAGTAAAAATAAAAGGTTAAAAAATAAAGAAAAACAGGGAATTCTAGCGTATTAGAAAGTGCAGATAAGGGGTTAAGTGAAAAGTAAAGTAAAATTATAAGTAGTATTGTAGGAAAATGGGGTCATGTGTTTCTACCTATAGTGATTACATAGGGTCCTATAGGATATTAAATCCTGCTAACCTTAAGGCATTATTAGCACTCCTGCCTTGTAAGCCCCTTTTTCCTATACTCCTTATCCTAGTTAATTAGATGCTCCTTTAGATATTTATTTATTAACTCTAATGCGTTTACTTTTATCTTGCTTTTATTAATCTACTAGTTATCTTTAGTAGTATATCCTTTTTATTATATAAGGTAAGCTACCTTAGGGCTTTATCCCTTAGTGCAGTAGATTTTTACCTTATATAAGATAATCTACTTAATTTCCTAGTAATTAGCTTTGCCGCTCTCTTTTAAATTAATTAGTAGAGGGGGTGTTTCCTTCCTACTAAAGGGATCTCTACTTTAGTGTGGTTTCTATATATATGCAATTAATACTACTAAATATACTCTTAAGTTTAATAGAAATTTAAGTTAGTATAATAAAGGGTTTACCTTTTTAAGAACCTTATATGGTTCTGCTCTTTATAGTAACTATTTCTTCTTTAGCTTTCCTAGAAGCTGGTATTCTTTATATAGTTATAAGTACACCATATCTCTAACATTAATATCCATTAGGTTATGTTAGGAGTTGTATCTGATTTTAAATAGTACAGTAGTAGTGGTTATTATAAGTTATGCCTCTCTCTAATAGAGCTTACAAAGTGCCTCTAAGTCCTCTTCCCCTAGCTATAAGTTAGAAATTACTTGCTTTAGGAGGAGGTTAATAAGGTCTAGCGGTTTAAGCCTATATAATAACTCATTAGGCAACTGGTTAATCGCTATAGCTATTATATTATTAAGATAGTGCTATAAAGCTAGAAGGATTAATACCCATAGTACTATTAGATTTATTACAGTATAATAGCAAATAGCTATTATTACTATTTAGTTCTTCTGTTTAGCTACTCTATCTATCTATAGGTAATAAGCAGTTACTATTAGGAATTTAACTCCTAGCTTAGTAAATATAGCCTGCTAAACCTTAGAAATAAATTTAGGGTCCTTATTACTAACTATTTACTATAGTAGTCCTTAGTCTATAATATATAGAGCTTAAAGAAGCAGTTCTGCCTATATAGATGCTAAATACGTTGTATTCCTAGGAATTAAGAGGGTTTTCTTGCTAAACAAACAGTTTACTAGGCAAAGGGAATTATACTTTAAGTATCCTTCTATAGCCTACATAGTGTTTACTAAGTCTGCCTCTAGTATATTAGTAATAAAGTCCAGAGAAATTGTGTGAAAAGGCATTAGTTTTAACTGCAAAGGTCTTATTTCTCTGGTTACTTTATCCCTTAAGACAGAGTTCTCCTAATAAGTTATATAATATACTACATACTCCCGGATTTACTTAGATATCTTTAGAAAATAAACGCTATATAGACCTTTTATTATTCTGCTAATTCTAAAGTAGTGATAGTTATTATACACGGTTCTTAGCATAGTTTTAACACAGCTGCTTAGAATATACAGTTATTTAAGCCCTTCTCCATCCTTATAATAAAGTAGGCCCTTATTTATAAGGTCCTAGCTATAGAGTAGAATTTGTAGTTAGTTCCGTCCTTGCTTTAGCTGCTTTTGCCAGAAATCCTTAATACTCTTAATTATCTAATAATATTATAGGTTAAATTTATACCCTACTAATATCTCTTTCTTTAATGAGTTATCTATTATAGCCACTACCTAATAATTCTAACAGAAGTATATACAGGCATTTAATTCGTTATACATACTATGGTTTACTGCCTCTTAGTAGCTAATATCTACTAAAAGTCATAACAAGGCATTAGGTATAACGTTAAGAATTTCTGATATATAGGTCACTTATAATTTAAACTGTAACAGATAATTCGCTACCTTAGCTAATTTCAGGTTTGCCTTATTAAGGTTTATTATGGCTAAAGAGGTGTGTTTAATGATTCCTTTAGCAGGTATATGGTTAGTTAGAATATTAACTAGATAATGGTTAGATTAAGCTATTTTTCGCAGTTTTTACATTACCTAAGCAATTATAGCTACCTTTGCCTTAGTTAATCTATACTGCTTCTTAGCTACAGATATTAAATAAAAGAGAAAAAGAATTAGGTAAAGTTTTATAGCTGTAATATCCTTACTAGGTATGCTTTTTCTATCCTACTCCTTATATAATTAGAAAGCATACAGACCGAAACCTTCCTTATAAGCATTAATCTTAAAGAATAATAGTTGCTTTAGATTATAGTGCCATAGTAGTATTTTCTTATAAAGCATAGTCTTTAGTGCTTTAAAGGCTGCTTTCTTATATTTTATAGGGATAAAGGATTTTTCTTATGCCTTTCTCTTATATACCTGCTTTAAGGCTCTTACTAGTAACTTATTATGTTTATGAAGTTTATGTATAAGTGCTGTCTTTTAAGTCTATAGTAGTTAGATCTATAAGTTAAACTAAGGGATTTCTGCTCTTAAGAATCCTACTATACTAATAAAGGTTTCTAAGGTTAACAGGTTGCAAGGAATTTTCATTTACTAAAACGACTTAATCCTGTTATTTGTATTAATAATTCTGTTAGCATTAACTATAAAGCTAAGAAGTTAGATTAAGTAATATTTAATAAAAGACTTAGTTGCTATAATATATACCTTGTTTTCCTCTAGGACTTTTAAGACTATCTTAAGGTGTTTAAGATAATCCTTAAGAGTGTCGGAAAAGATAATAATATTATTAATATAAATATAAATAAAACTTTAGTATAGTCAGAAAATACAATCTATAAATTATTATATAAAAGCTAGCGAGTTCTTATACCCTATTAACGCAACTTATAACGCTTCTAGCCCTCTTTCTAAGATTACTACCATGCGATTTTAGTGTTTGTCTTGTACTAAAAGCTAGTAGAAAAAGCCTGTTATATTAAAAATTAATTTCCACTCTTTACTATAGGTATTTTATATAATATCGCCTTAGTCTGGCAACGGATATATATCTAGCACGGTGATATTATTAAGAGGTCTAGCATTTATAACAACTTAACCTTTCTTAGTCTTTTCTGTATCTCTCTAAATAATAAAACCAGGGCAGGCCACAGGTGCTAGCTTTATTAACTAAAACATCCTGCCTACTAGGTATATAGTATTATAAACTTTAGCAAATTTCTCCTAGTCTCTGCGCTTAAGAGGGTACTTCCTTACTAGCTTAACCTGGTTCTACTAGCTATTAATAAAGTTAACTCTTATCTTGTCTTCCTCTGGCATTAGTACTACTCCTTTATTATAGTAAATGTTATACTTATCGGTTAAATCCCGCAACTTAGTAGCTGCTTCTGGATTAATATTAGTAATTTGCACTTTAAACTTGTTTTTAATAAAAGGTATGTCCTCTAAGCAAGATACTCTATATAATAGAATACCTCTGTTGATAACTTTAGAATCCAGGTTGTTATTAAATTTTTCCAGACTCTCTTCTATCTTTTCTGTCTTAATATCTTTGCTAAAAAATGCTATATACTAGTAGACATCCGGAATAGCAAAATTTAAATTAAGGCTTATAGCTGCCTTAAGTCAACCTACTTTGCTGTTCTGTTTGATTTATATAGCCCTATTAGAGTTATTTACTGCTAGCATTCTTTTCTTATTTCCCTGGTTAAGAATGTTATTTAGGAAGACAGAATTAAAAGACATAACGTAGTAAATACTAGTCTTCTCTCTACTAGGAAGATCCTTCTAAGTTACTAGTACCTAACATATTAAATTTAGTAGAATTATAACATTATATGCTGCTATTACCCGTTAAGCTGGTATATAGCAAGCGTCTTAAAACATCCGTCCTAGTACTATTATGTTATACACTAACCTGAAAACTAACCTTAGATTAATAAAATTGATTTTTACTCTAAAGCTATAGAGGAAGCTTATACTAATTAATAATTTTAGTTCTAAATTTAGCATAATGTTTGCAGTTACTATAAAGTAACCTTGGATGTTTTTTCCTCTTATAATTCCTAGAACATAAAAGTTAAAAGTAGCCCTTTCTGTAATAATAAAGGCTAAAGCAACTCCTATTACCAGTTTCGGGTCTTACTTCTCCCACTTTACATTTATCCTATATTACTAAAGCCACTATTTGTTAGCTAAAATCAACAATATTCCGGTGTCTATATAGATTATATAGTCAGGTCCCTTATTATAGAATTAAATCAGCATTTTAAGGAAGGTATTCATCTGCTTCCTTCCCTTAATGTCAATCTCCTGTAGTCTGGATACTACCTTAATTACCTAATCTTCTTATAGACCTCCCGTTAAAATTAGCTTATTTAAACTTTAAGTTATAGTGTCTAGTATAATATTAACTCTAGTTATAAAAGCTTTAATAATTTCCTTTTCTTCCTTAGGCTCTTTCTGCCTTCTTCTGTTAAAATCCTTTATTTTGCTAGTCTTTATAGTTAAAGAGGTAGGATTCTTCTAGTTTAAGTTTCCCTTCTCTACCATATAAAAAGCGCTAATAAAATTAAATTCAACCCCCCTTTCTTTGGAGTTATAGTTAAACGTTAAGTATGCTTTGCTACCTTCTATAGTAAAGTATATATTTATGAAGTTTAACTTATTATATCTATTATCCTTTAATAGACTTCCTTCTCTAGCTAAATAGTATTCAGATTCTGCTAGATATTACTCCTACTCTTTAGCATTAGGATTATTATCTAGAATCATAACTTTATAGGGTTCCCGGTTTAGATGCTCTTATTACCTAAATTATCTTAGGCGGAATCAATTCCCTTAATAAGGGTTCTGTCGCTTTTTAAATTAATTTTCTCTCTAATCTTCTTCCTTTAAGAATCTTTCTTTTCCTTTATTGTCTTCCTAAGATTTATCTTCTTAGCTATAGGCCCTGCCTTCCTTAGTTTAAGGGTCTGCTTTCTTCTTTATAGAGTCCTTATTTCTAACTTCTAATTAGCATAGTCTGTTATTATTATGCTACTAGGACCTTTAAGGTTAATTCTGGTCCTGCTATAGTTTATTTTAATAAACCTATTCCTAGTATAGGACTGGCGGCCTTCTTTAGTCTCCTTAATTATAATCCCTTAGGCTGCTTAATCTCTCTTTAATATGCATATAGTAGGGATATTATTATTAAAAGTTATCCTATTAAAAACAGTCTCCTCTCCTTTAGTTACAGTCCTTATAATAATAATTCTAATAGGCCTTTACTCTTTTACCCTTAGATTTATTTAAGTCTAAGGATTTATTATTATAAAGGTAGGCTTTTACTATTCCTTTATTCTTTTCCTAGTAATAGGACTTCTATTACTCCTTTATTTCTTAACATAAATTATAGCGTTTTTTGTCTACTATATTAAGGTATTTATTACGCTTTATGCCCTTAGTTAGATCCAGGCATAGCTTCTTTAGCTTAAGATATAATTTTATTCTAAAGCATACTAAAAGCTATAAATCTATTATCTCTTTATTTGCTTTAGTATACTAAAAGATTTAAGCTATAAAGTCCTAAATAAAAATGCTATTTATAACATCTTCTTAGGTATACTTAGCCTACTTAAGCTTTATTACCACATCCTCTGTCCTTATATAAAATTCTTTTTATATTACCTTAATAACACTATTAATACTAGTAAAAATCCGTTCCTTTTTAGATTTATCTAAGTACTGTTAGTACTAGGTTATTACTTTTCTATAGAATAGTTACTAGATATTATAAAGTAGCACCTCCTTCTGGTTTAATAGTGCTTTAAATAGGTATTCTTTTACTGCCTAAATCTAAAGCTTAGGGTTTAAAAAGACAGCGGTTTTTCCTTTATAAGATATAAATTTATTACCTATATTTACTATATCTGGTTTCAGGTCTAGAAGTCTAATATCCTAAATCTTTTAGGTTAAACTCACTAACCCTTCCTCTCTAGGTGCCCTTTTAAGCTTAAAATCCTGTCTTAGGTTACGTTCTAGTTAGAAGGTATTGCATTCCTAGTATCCTAGTGTTTAGCTTAGCTAGTGATTATAAGGCTCTTTAGCATAGTAGTAATTATCTCTATAACCACCTGCTTTATTACTATAACCATCTGCTTTAAAGCTATATCTACTTTCTTATTATAGGAAAGTTAGGGGTAGAATTATATATTATCCTATATTACCATATTTAGAAGGTCTTTTTATATCCTTATAACGTTATTATATAGGTAGATATGGCAGTATCTGGGAGTATTAGTATTATTAAGTGCTAGTATAGTATGTCTCCCTCTGTTTATAATCTCTATACTCCTTAGAGTCTTATCTTTACTACTAGTATTCTGTTATTAATAGGGCATAATTTTGTACATCCCTTAACGGAAAACCTTATTAAAGTGCTAATATTATTACTTAAGAGTTTAAAAGAGTGCCTCCTTATCTAATATTTAGTAAACTAAAGGTTTATATATCCTTAGGGAGAAAACCTTATTAGGGTGCTAATATTATTACCTAAGGATTTAATAAAGCACCTCCTTATCCGGCATTTAGTTAGTACTATGGAAATCCTGCTTATTATAAAGACTTATATCTCTTTACAGGGGAAAACTGTTAATTATAGACTAAAACTACGCAAGGTGGGTTAAAAGAGGTCCTAGTGTTATTATATTAACTTATATATCCGAACTCCTGTTATAATTTAAGTAAGTCCTAATTATATAGTAAGAGGTCTATTACTTCCAGTTAGTAAGATTTGCTAGTACTAGTATAACCTTAAATAAACCCTATTACTTCTCTTAAGTCGCTCGTCTTAATTAGGTAATTTTAAAACCTTATTAGCTTAGGTATTATAACTATTATTTTACCCCTTTACTAACTAGAATTCTAACTAATTTACTCTGGTAGGGTAGGTCTGGTCTGCTAAGGGTTTAGTTACTAAGTTATATTAGCTCCTGTTGTTATTAGTTTAAACGGTTCCTATGTAATTAGTACTATATTTAACTATTAGTCCTAGCAACCTGCCTATATTTAGTCTATAAAGGCCATTATAATTTAGTTCGACTCCCTTATTTGCAAAGTAAGGCTAACTAGAGTGTTTAAGATATTATCTTAGGTTTTTATTATCTATTATTAGAAGTCGGTTTCTACAGGGTAAGCAAGGTTTTCTTTGATTTATATCTATAACTTTTGCATTTCCCTTATTACTTTATATACTTCCTCCTGTATTTTAGCTGCTCCCTTAATGCTTTATAGGATTTTATAAGCTAAGGTATTACTAATAGTATTCTTAGTTTTAGGTTCTGGCTTATGCCTTACTATAATATTAAACAGTTCCTTAGTATCCGTTAAATCCTAGCGTACTTATCTCCCCTTATTAGTTCTAAGGGGTTATAAGTCCTTAGGAGATTATAACTTTCTAGCTAACTACTCTTTCTCTCTTTTAAGCATAATAGGATTCTCTGTTATTAGAGGACCTTTTACCCCTTACATAGTGTTATCTATTGTCTTATCTAGGTTAGTTAAATCTTTAGGTATTATAAATACTCCTGTGCATACTAATATAGTATAGTTCCTTGTTCCTCTATGGTTTCTATTGTCCTAAAAGTCTAGGTAGGTAGAAGACTTATAGTAAACTAACTTATTACTTCCTAAGGATTCTTTGCTTAATACTAGAGTCTGCTTTAGTAGTAATGTAAGTTGTATAATAATAGCTAGTTATTTTTATTATCTCCTGCTAGAGAAAGCTGTTTCTTGTGTTTTATTACCTCCTAAGGTCTCCTTAGGGTTATTATCTGGCTTAGGACTGGAAACCATAGTTAAAAAGGTACCCCTAACACTTAATAGCTCTTTAAGTTAAGAAGCCTTTAGTTCTTTAACGGGTATAATAGTAAGCAAGGTTTCTGGCTCTTTAAGAGGTATTACTGTGGTTAAAGTCTCTGGTTCTATAAGAGGTATAGTCCTAGGTAGGGTGGTTTTAATCCTTAATAATATTACCTTAGGTTTAGTTACTAATAGTTTAAGAAGCCCTTTCTTCTTAGCCTTTTTTAGCGTTTTTTATATTAAAATCAGTTCTTCCCTAAAGTATAAGTAATGTATAGAAACTAGGTTAACTAGTTATAGCGGTTCTGCGGTTTAGTAAAGCTTTCCTTTCTAGAATTTATAACTTCCTAGGCAGGAAAGGTCCTTAACCTTATTATTAGTAGTTATTAGTCTTCCTTTAGGACTAAGAGGGTTAGGATTTTACTTAAGGTATTTACAAAGCTTATAAACATAGTAAAGCTCTCTCTTAGTAATAGTTATAATATATAATTAGTAGTTGTTTAATTCCTAGTGCTAACTTATTAATTCAGACATAAGTTCTATTAAATCCTTCTTACCTCTTAGCTTATAGCCTTACCATAGGTAGCAAATCTAACGTTTTAGCACACTGCCTTACTTATTAATAATAGTAACCCTAACTCTTTAACTATTATAGCCTTACTAGTTAGGACCTAGTAATCTAGTAATTTAACTTAATACATCTTACTAACTAAAAGCAGTAAGTCCTTAATTTTTAGTTAAAACCTTATATAAAGGACATAAGTAATTACTATTAGTTATTATATAGTAGTATTGTTATATAGTTAGTTAGAAGCAACTATAAAGCTGTTATTAACGTTATTATAAAGGGGTCATTAAACGCACCTATATATACTACTATTAAGTCATATAGTTAAGTGCATTCTGTATAGGTTGTTATTCTATTAAGTCTTACTAGCTATATAACAAATCCGTCCTATATAGGTGGAGATCCGACATCGCGGATTATCCCGTAACAATTACTATGTTAGTATTTTAGTCCATAGAGTAGGCAATAAAGGCAGTCGAATTATTGTTAGTAGTTATTAGTAACTAACTTATAGAGGTTAGTGGTATATCTATTGCTAAGAGGCAATTTTAAAACTTACTAACAAATCCTTTAAAGGTTGGCATATTCCTGAATTTAGTATTATAAAAATCGTTATTATTTTCTATTGCTTATTATACTTAATAAAAAAGGATTATATCTTGCTTAAGAGGGTTATAAAAGCCATTAAATATCTTTATAAGTTAGTTAAGAAGGATTTCTAAGCATTTTAACTTGTTCTTTATTAAATGTTCTATAATAATATAGTAAAGGCATAAATTAGTAAATTATGTCTTATAAAAGCTCTTATTTTTAGGTATTTCAAAGTAATTCCTAATGTTCTAAGTTATCTCCTTAAATAGAATTATCTTTGCTTTAAAGTATTTAAGGAAGTATATATATACTTTACCTTAAAGCATAATAAGAAAGGCTTTTAAGTAAAGTAAGGAAAAAACTCCTGCTTAAGAACATTTCTCTTTAAAATATAATAACTTCTTATTAATAAAGTTATATACTTCTCTAGAATATTATTCTTCTTTTTAGTAAAGTCTCTTAAGGGTATTAAGGGCTTTTTAATTACTATTAGAAAGTATTTTAGTTAAGTTTTCTAGTTTAGGTTAAGGGTCTTTAGTTAAATAAAAATCTTTATTATTATTAGAATCCTTATTATTAGGAAGTTTAAGTTATTAAACCTCTTTTCCTATCCTAATTACTTTTTCTAGCAAAGGTTTATAAACTATATTAGGGTTAATATTTAAAATATTAACAAGATCTTTAGAGACATTTAATCTTAATTCTCTAGCTGTTTTAACACTATTATTATTAAGGTAATTACAAAGGGTATACTTAAGGTTATTATTAATTTTATTAAAAGTATTCTTAGTCTAATTTTTATAATCTTATTAAAAGTTAATAGGAAGGTTATAACCTTTTCCTTTATTAAGAATGTAGTAGTTAATTATATATGTGTTAAGCTTTATAGTGCATTTTACCACTAAAGCTTACAGGCAAGGCTAGATT
>AFQZ01001042.1:0-18511 GCA_000222935.2 Aciculosporium take MAFF-241224
GGGGGGGAAACAATGAGCACATGCCTTCTTTCTTCTTCTTCCAAGCTGACATGACGCGCACAGGACGATCGGCTTCTGCAGCGGAGCCGTCTCCGGCCTCGTCGTTATCACCCCCGCGGCCGGGTTCGTGGCCCCCTGGGCGGCCGTCATCATCGGCATCACCGGCGGCATCGCCTGCAACCTGGCCACCAAGATCAAGTACCTCCTCGGCGTGGACGACGCCCTCGACGTCTTTGCCGTGCACGGCGTCGGCGGCGCCGTCGGCGGCCTCTTGACCGGCATTTTCGGAGCGTGCGTCCCTGTTTCCCGTGGCCTCGGGGCTGTCCCATCCGCGCGGCACTCCTTTTGCCCCTTACCGTGCCCCCCCCCCCCCTACCTCCCTCCTGCCCGCCGTTCCGATCCTCTTGCCAGACAAGACAAAAACGCTGACACGTGCCCTCCCACCCAACAGATCCTACATCGCCGCCCTCGACGGAACCCCCTACGCCCCCATCGGCTGGATCCAACACCACTGGATCCAGCTCGCCTACCAACTCGCCGGCATCTCCTCCTCCGCCGCCTGGAGCTTCGCCGTCAGCTCCCTCATCCTCTTCCTCATGAACCTCGTGCCAGGCCTCAGCCTGCGCGTGTCCGTTTCCGGCGAGGAGGCCGGCGTCGACTCGGAAGAGTGCGGCGAGTACGCCTACGACTACGTCGAGCTCACGCGGCATGTCTCCGACGCCGTCTCCGCGGGGGTCATGTCCTCTGCTAGCTCATTGCATGAGAAGACGGTTCGGGACACGGTGTGAAGGGGGCTTTTCTTCTTCTCCTTCTTCTTCTTCTTCTTTTTCTTCAGAGGACCAATGTCCATGGCTACCTTGTAAGGCGACGTGCCCGCGTCTCATCTTGGTTCTATCTTGTCCGTAACGCTGTGCGAGGGCTGGCATTTCTTTCTCCTCTCTTCTTTATTTTTTTTTTTTTCGTAGTCCAACTGGGTGTTTTGCTGTTGAAAAGGGGGATGCGGTCAAATCTCGACTTGTACACCCTCCCGCGCAGAATCCTTTCCAATGTACATGCGTATATACCTCCTACATGTATGCCTACATGTATACCTACATGCATACCTACATGCATACCTTATACCTACATGTACACCTACATATATATACATATTACCTGCATGCATGCATACCTATACGCATGCATAAGTACCTATACGCATGCATAAGTACTCATCTACATGCATAAGTACCTATACGCATGCATACCTAAAGTACCTACATGCATGCACAAGCCTACACGCATGCACAAGTCCTTTCCTCGCCTTCTCCGAACCAAGTACCACCAACCAACCAACCAACCAACCGCACAAATCCATGTAGTAAACCCACCACGGGAAATACATCCGTGCATGCATAGGTACCTAGGTACTTTGCTCACCTTCTCAACGCAAGTACCGCCAACCAGCCAACCGCACAGGTCTAGTAAAGTAAACCCGGGACAGAAAGCACACGTGCATACATGCATACCTAGGTACATATATACATTATACAATTGGTACCCGTCCATCATCAGAAAGCACACGTGCATACATGCATACCTAGGTACATATATACATTATACAATTGGTACCCGTCCATCATCATGACGCACACGTCGTCCCACCGCAAATCATGACTCGTCGACACATGCACGTCCGTGCTCGCTCCCGCCCCATTCCCACGCGCCGACGGAACGAAACCCAAAAGGGTGGGGCCCCCAAGAAACGCCAGGCGGATCCTCCCGCCTTCCTGTCCACCAGAGCCAAGCCAGCTGCTCATGGCTTCGTCAACCCCTACGTCGCCGTCGCTGCTCATGGATCCGTCTCAACGTTTGTATCAGAAAACATCCTGTCCTTCCTTGGCGGATAACCTCTGCGGGAACCCAGCCAGGCCAACCGTCAGTCGCCCATGTTTGCACATACATAGACACATATATGTATACGTGCATATGTACACTATGAGCAGGGGCCGATACATTGATGACGAAAAACGCCCATCTACTTGTGCGCAACCCTGTTCTGCCCATAGACTACTTCCCAAAAAATCCCCAACCGCTTTCAAACTGACCAACTGTACAAAAACTCACCCTCCTCCTCCTCCTCCTTCTCCTTCTCCTCCTCCTCCTCCTCCTCCTCCTTCTCCTTCTCCTCCTCCTCCTCCCCCTCCTCCTCCTCCTCCAACTGCTGCGCACTCCATACCGTATGTATGCAGCAACGCATTCGTCGTGTTTGTTTTTTTGTCTCGAACCAATATTCCCAAATTGTGCGGTATACCCATGTCATTGTACTTCATAAACCATTCACTTCTGTGCTCCCTCCGAGACAGACAGTGTGCGCCCCAAAAGTCAAAAGAAGAAGGAAAAAAAGTCTCAACTCCCCCATGTATGTAGGCTTGCTGAAATGAATCCCACTTGCGTTGATGTCGGGCCCTCGTCAACTCCTTTGTGCACTCTGATGGGGCCCCCCTCGGATGAGGGCATGAGGAAACCTCTGCGTTGGGAGAAGCCAAGAATCAGACCGCCAAGGGTATTGTCCAATTCCTGCATCCATCATCAGACCAGGATGCTCGGGCACCTCTCCATGCGTGAACGAGACGACCTTGACCAAGCCAACGACTTATTCTTCGTCATCCCGGCGTTGCTGGTGCATCGTGGCAGTGCTAGCTGCTCCGTTGGCCGGATTCCTGGCAGACGACGACGACGACGACAGAGGTGCCGATGGTCTCCTCGGCTGCCCCGAAAGCATTGCCATGCCGGCCTGCGCCCGTGCATGAGCATTCGGCGCCGGGCTGTCCAATGCGGCGTGGTCAGGCACATAAAAGGCCATCGGTCCCGCAGCAGCCACCTGTTGGTGGTGTTGCATGGGATGTGGGTGTTGGAGCGCAGGGTGGGCGTGGCTCGACGAAGCAAACGGGTGCTGGCCGATACCCGGTGCTGGAGGCGGCACCGGGATCGGCTGTGTCACGGGTGGCGGGGCAGATGCTTGGCTCGGCCCACCCGCACCGCCTCCAGCTTGTATTTGGTTCTGAACCTGCGCGTCGACAACCATGTCGTTGCCGTCGAGTCCTTCAAAGTCAAGCTCTTCATCGGCCATTTCATCGTCGAATGCCTCGCCTTCGGCAGTGTTGAGATAGTAGCCCATGGCTTGGGAGCGTCTGGTAGCTGCACCCCGGTCCCTATTTTCCCTCAGCTCATCGAATTCCTGTGACGTGTTGAGAAAGTCTCTGAATTGAGAGACCATGTTGCCAGAGAAGACGCAGAATACATCTCTCTGATGCTGCGTGAATTCTGTCCCGAGCATGTAAGTAAAGGGACATGTCTTGGCCAAAGGCCCCATTTCTGATTAACAAACAACTGTGTCAAGCTGCAGAAGAACTAACCAGCTGGCGCCACTCTACAGTAGGGCTGAAAATCGTCTCGCTGAAAGGCGGCGACGCCCGTCAAGCTCAGGTGAGTAAGTCTCGGGCATGAATTCAATAATTGCATGATGCTCTGTGGAATAGATGCGTCAGAACCCAATATTTCTTGTCGCAATTTTGTGGCCCTTGCCTACGTGGGTTCCTTTCAAAAAAAAAAAAAAAAAAAAAACTCACCTTGAGAGTCAGGTTGACGCAGTAGCTCAGATGCACACGCTCCAGGCTTGGTGTGTAATACTCTCCGCCTACAAAATCACCGCTGGCGTCTCGTCGTATCCGTGGGCGATAGGCAGCTTTGGCCAAGGCAATGACCGACCCGTCTGTGATGGAATTGCACTTGACCAGACCTATCCTCTTCAGTTTTGGAAGCTGGGCCAATCTCTTGACCGAGTCATCAGTGAGATTCGAGCAGCATCCTAGATCAATATAGCGAATGCGGTTGCAACTGTGCACGAGCTTCTTGACCCCCTCGTCCGTGATATGTCCGCAGTGACCCAGATGGACGTAGTGCAAGTTTTTGCCAAGCTTGGAGATGGCGTTTACGGCAACGTCCGTGATGTTGCGGCATTTGGCCAAGACGAGGTTGCGAAGCCGGGGTGCAACTTCGATAATCTTCTCCACAGCAGCATCTGTCAGACGAGTGCATGACGTCAGGTCGAGGATGCGAAGATGTTCGTAGAGTCGCTTGTCGGGTAGACTGAGAAATGCGCCGTCATCGATGAGTTCGCAGCTGGCAAGCCTCAGCTCTCGCAGGCAGTTTCCTCTTGAGAGAAGAGAGGTGATGGGCCCGTTGCCTATCTGAAGACATTGGTGCAGATCGATTTCGAGGATGTTGGGGCACTGCTCGGCAAATGCCAGGATAGCATCATCGCGAAGCTGCACACATTCGTTGAGTTTGAGCTGGGAAAAGGTGTCAGTCCGTCATGGTATCTTGGCTCGGTTTTCCCGCAAGACAAGATTTGTGGGTAGAAGAAGAGAAGAAGAAAAAGAAGGGCAGAACAGTGCGCGGCCAAGGTCTCACCCTCTTGATATACTTGCAGCTTTGCGCAAGATGAATCATGCTCTCGTTTGTGATGTTGTCACAAGCAGAAATGTTGAGGCCTTGTAGCCTCTTGCAGTTGTCGGCAATGGCCACGATGGACTTTTCGGTGATATTCTTGTCATTGGAAATATCGAGCGCCAACAGCGACGGGCTGTTGCTGACGAGGGCAATGAGACCAGAGTCGGTGAGCCCACTGCAGTTCGTCAGGGTCAGTCTCTCGACTCTCGTACACGAGGCCAACGGCAGCACGCTTCCGTCGTTGACCTTGTCGGCGAGGGCGGCCAAGTTGAGGCGCTTGATGAAGTCTCGGTAACGAAAGAACGGGTGCTCGCGGCCCAGAGTTTGGCAGATGCTGTGATGTTTGGACCAGTTGGTGCAGGCCGGTCGGTGCCACAGCAGGTCGACGGCGTTCCTAGCCCATCGCTTGGATACGAGCATGCAGTGGTACAGGTCTGGCGTGGCGCCAAGTTTGGCGAAGATGCTGATGAGGATCTCGTTGGGCAACCGGTTGATGGGCGGCCCGCACGAGTCGGCAACGTGCATGTCCTGGAGATTGGGGACGCCCAAGGACGACTCGGAATCGTTGGCACCCAGAAAGAAGTCGGACTCTTCGTTGTCGGCGGGGGCTGGGGACGCGGTGGAAGAGGACGAGCGCGAGTCATCCTGCTCTTCGGGCGTGGTGCTGGGGCTCCTGGCCATGGTGTCTGGTGGCGCGGCAGGCGGAATCATGGGGGCGGTCGTCGCAAGCCGAGATGTGAAGAGAAAGGAGCGGCGGCGTGCGAGCTGATTCTGTGACGACGGCGGCGGGTTGCGGGTTGCGGGTTGCGGTTGTGGTATGTGGTATGTGGTATGTGGTATGTGGTATGTGGTATGTGGTTGCGGGTTGCTGGTTGCGGGTTGCGGGTTGCGGGGCAGGGCGACAATCGAGGCGGCCCTGGGCAGTCAGCCAAGTCGGGCAGCCCCAAGGCGGCGGGCTCGGTCAGGCACGACGAAGGCCTCTTCGAGATGCTGACCGGGAGACACGGTGGAGCCGTTGTCGGAAAAGCGTCGTCGTTGAACCGCAGCAGAGTTGTGCGGGTCGAAAGCCTGGATTGCTGAGGCGATGATGGCGGGATGGAGAGGAGAAGGGTCAAGGACGGACGAGGAGGCTTCGGCCAACTTTGTGCTTCTGGCATCGTCTACCTGGTGGTGTCTGCCCAGGTGTCTGCCTGGGTGTCTCTGCCCAGGTGTCTGCCTGCCCAGGTGTCTCTGCCCAGGTGTCTCTGCCCAGGTGTCTGCCTGCCCAGGTGTCTGTCTGCCCAGGTGTCTCTGCCCAGGCGTCTCTGCCCAGGCGTCTGTCTGCCCAGGTGTCTGCCCAGGCGTCTGCCCAGGTGGCACAGCCAGCGACCATCTGCTGCCCGCCGTGTGCCACCAGCACAAGCAACAGCAGCGGAGACCACACACGAGCACTTTGGTGGGGCTCCAGTCCGCTGGGACAGGGCCAGGCTGGTCAAAGCCAGCGACCCGTCGGCAGCGCAGCCAGTGCGTGCGGCCGCTACAGCAAGTACGAGCGAGCACCGAGGGGCACCAGTGACCGACCACACACTGCGCGTCGCTGACGTGACGCCACACGCAAGTGCGTGCAACACCAACCTGCAGCGCCAGTGGCCAGACACACACGGACCTTTCGACATTTCCAATCATGGATGGATGTGCAAGGTACTGGAAGCAACCACCGCACGTGTCTGCAAATCCTCTTGCTTCTGTGCGTTTGCAAAACACTTCAAAGGCAAGTGGCGCCGTGTTCTTTGTCATGGCCGTGGACGGCAACGAACAAGCATCAGGCCGGGATCGGTTCTCACGAAACAGACGTCATGTTGGGCTGCCCAATGGCGCTTTTCAACAAAGCCACCAGATCCGGTTCTGTGACGGCAACAATGACCAGGCTCATCAGGTCACCCCGGTAGAGAGGCGTCTCGCCATGATGGGCACAGGGTTTCTGTCCAAGGACGCCATTGTCTCTTTGCACATCATCTACATCTTTTCCAGAAAGACCACCCTGCTGTCGAACTCGCGTTTGAGCTGGTACGAAATGCCCTTGTTCATCAAGGTCGCTCCAGAAACAGTCCGGTTGCCATCAACTCTATACATGGCATTGGCATCAAGACCCTCGAGCCGGATCATCGGCCAGGCGTCATTGATGTGCGCTCTGAAGAGCTTGAAACAGAACAAGACGGCCTGCTTCTGATCCTCGGAGATGAAAAGCGCCGCGGGATAGTTGGAATCTTCTGGCAAGCGCAGACGCCACATGTCGCCTTTGATGACGATGGGGTTCACCTTCTCCGCCAGCTTGATGAGATGTGGCATCTTGGCCTTGTCCTGCGGTGACAAGTGCGCTGGATCGAGCTCCAGCCCAAATGAGCCCCCCATCATGGCAACGTGTGCTCGGAACTCGATGGACTCGTTTCGTCCAGTCTGTCCGTTGGGCGTCGCCGACACATGGGCTCCCATGGCCGACGGAGGATAGGCAAGACTGGTGCCGAATTGTATGTATACTCGCTCAGCGGCATCGGTATCGTCAGAGGTCCACACCTGGGGGAAATAGTGCAGTATTCCTGCGTCGAATCGACCTCCTCCCGAGGCGCAGGCCTCCCAGAGCACCTCGGGATACTTTTCTGCCAGAGTTTTGTATACTTTGTAGAGCCCGAGCATGTACTGGTGGTGGGTGTACGAGGCCGGGGTCTCGTGGATGCCACGATTGGTATCCCATTTCACATACGACACCTCATAGCTGTCCAGAATATTGGACACGGCCGTGACCATGAATTCCTGGACCTGTGGCAGTGCAAGATTCAGCACCAGCTGGTTGCGTGTCAGCGTCCGAGGGTAGTCCCCGGCATGCAGTGCCCAGTCCGGATGCTCTTGATACAGGCTCGAGTTGGGGTTCACCATTTCGGGTTCCACCCAAATGCCGAACTTGAGTGTATCAGCGGCCGTGTTCGCCACAGGTAGGCGGGTGATGTTGTGCACCAGATTCGTCAGGCCGTTTGGGAAACGCTCTGGATTGGGCACCCAGTCTCCGAGCCCAGCGTCATCCGACACGCGGGGGTGCTTGTTGCCAAACCATCCGTCGTCCAGCACAAACAATCCGACGCCCAGGTCAGCCGTTTGTTTTGCGAGAGCATGGATGGTGCTGGCGTTGTAGTTGAAGCCGAGACCTTCCCAGCTGTTGAGGAGAACCGGACGGGTTTCCGTGGCAAACCTGCTCTTCATCAGATGACGGCGGTATAAACCGTGCAGTTTGCGGGACATGGCGCCTATTCCGGTGCTGGAAAACACGCCCACGCACTCTGGCGAGACGAAGGAATCACCGGGGCCGAGCGGCCACGAAAACTGCGACGGGTTCAGCCCAAGCATGGCACGGGTGAGCCCCTGTGATCCTTTCCCAACCTCGGCTGCAAAGGAGCCGGTGTAGACGAGAGAGAAACCGTAGGCTTCACCCTGCGATTCGGTTGTGGTACGGGCTACCAAAGACAGGAACGGATTGTGTGCGTGAGACGAGTACCCGGCAGCACTTCCGAACCTTGTTCCAGGTCAGCACTCCAATTCACCATGAAGTCTTCTCCTCTCATGGTTTGGAAAACTGAGCACTCACCCTTGGGTGCCAAAGCCGACCTCCCGCCGCACCCTCATGCCCTCCCGGGCCCAGTCTCCCGTGAGCGCAAGCATATCATAGTCTCCAGGGGGAAGATCAACACTAAAGCTAGCAAGTCGCTCCAACGTGATATTTCCCTCGCCCATGTTCGTGATTCGGACACTCCGCACAATGGCATCGAATTTGGGGAAGATTGAATAGCGCAAGTCAGCTGCCACGGAGGCGTCGTCGTCGTACAAGCGCACAACAATGGTGGCCACCTGGTCCGGATGACCAAACGTCGATGGGAGACCGTCGAGCTCGGGCTTGCCATCAACGACCTCGTGCGACTGGTACTTGAAATGGCTGATGGTGCCGCCCTGAGATTGGCGAATCTGCACGGCCGGGGTCCGAAAGTCGCCGCGTCCAAGATCGGGCAGCTCGCGCCGAACGCGGCCGGTGATGCCGACCCAGCCCTGGACGGGTTCCAACTCGGCCTCGATGGTGTCGCCCTGCACCGGCCCGCCAAAGTGGTCTCCTAGCAGATCCCCTGTCGCGTCATCGACGTGGAAGCGGTACGAGACGTCGTCGCCGTTGAGGGCAAACCTGGTCCCGTCCACGACGACGGCTTGAAAATATAGCAGACATGGTTCGTCAGCCACCATCTCTCATTCTCGCCCGCTGATACCACATATCCCAGGATGGCAGGCTGCCGAGATGCCCTCATCTGCACAGCCGGTCGTACACACCCTTTTTAGATTCGGCCCCGACGGCGGCGTTGACAAGCCCAAGACTGGTTGCGGCCAGCAACGAGGCGCCTAGCCCCCTCAGAGACGTCTGTTCGTGCATCGTTCCGGAAGAATTGCAAGGGTATACATGTAATGAGTCTGGAGATGTGGAATGGCGGTGTTTTCTGGCAGTCATGATACAGACACGAGCATGATTCTCTTTCACAAAGGCCCAACGGTAGAGCTGTGTCGGGGGGGGGTTCCAGCAGCAACCTCGTTCATGCCGCGGATTGGGTCCCCCGTCCGTCATCCCGCCACGTTTCCGCAGCCCGCATGTTCCATGGCGGATACCGGAGGAGCTGGCAGATGGGGTTGATGCTCGCGCTTTGATTTCTGCGACGGGTGAATGATACATGGGAACACACATTGCTGGTCCGCACCGACGTCATCTGCCAAGTAGTATATGGTGGTCCCGCCGCGAGGCAAATGTACAGGGGAGGGAGGGTCAAGGATGCCTCCGAAGCCGCCGCCGACCTGTGTAGACACGACGAACTCGGGCGTCGGTGCCTCGAGCTCTTCCGCATCCTTTGCAGCTGAATGATGATGAGCCGACGTGTAGAGAACCTCGTTTCTCTCCTCACCCACCTGCACCACGACGCCGTGCCCCAAACGGTGACGCCGTCCCAATCCACTAGCACAAACCACTTGCGTCACAATTTAATTTTTTTTTTTTTCTAACTCCTCCGCAGACATCCCACCAGCACCAACCAACCACGCAGCTCGAGCGGCTTCACGGCGTGCAAATCATAGCCTCCCACCCCCCGCATCCTCATCGGCTGCCCTTCCCGATCAAAAGAACACACCACCCAATGCTTCGACCACGGCCCATCCGGCCCCTCGCGAGGGCGCCCGCCCGTCTCGCGACCCCGTCGTCGTCGTCGACCCTCCGCCACGCCCGCCTCTCCACGACCACCGTCCGATCAAGCCGCGCAGCCCAAGACCTGGACCTCAACAGGCTCAACAGCAGGCGACGCGACTATGAGCGAAACCGCACGGCCTTCCTCGCCGCCGGCGCCGTCGCCGGCGCCATCTCCTTCGTCTACACCGCCTGGAAGCTGAAGAGGGCGCTCGACGCGCAGCCCGGCGGGCGGAAAGCAGCGGTGCGGTGCGACGCGCCCCTCCCGACCGAGACGTTCAAGACCGAGGCCGGCGAGAAGCGCAAGGTTGTGATCCACGACCAAGACGGCCGCGAGATCGTCCCCACCGGACACCCCGGCGTTCCGGCCTTTCCCCGCATCCTGGACGTGGACCTCTCCGGTGTCCGAGAGCGGCCGGCCGGCGGACCCGTCGCGGACGGGACGCGCACCGAGTTCACCCTCGTGGGACTGGGCATGCGCACCGTCACCTTTCTCGGCATCCAGGTGTACCTCGTCGGGTTCTACGTCGCGACGCGGGACGTCGAGCGCCTGCAGCACTACCTCGTCAAGAAGATCAACCCGCTGGCGACGACGCTGATCCCCTCCGAGAAGGACGCCCTCCGGAGGGCGCTGCGCGATGCCGCGGGGGGGGAGCAGATCTGGGACGCCGTCCTGCGGGAGGCGGGATGCCGGAGCGCGTTCCGCATCGTTCCCGTTCGCGACACCGACTTTCACCACCTCCGCGATGGCTTCGTTCGTGCCGTCCGGGCTCGGTCGTCGGGCCGCGGTCAGGCTTTCGGTGATGAGGCCTTTGGTGCGGCCGTCGGCGATTTCAAGGCTCTCTTCAACAGGGGCCGGGTTCCCAAGAAGGAGGAGCTGTTGTTGAGCCGCGACGCGGGCGGCGAGCTCGTTGTCTTGTACGGCGATGGGGACCTCAAGACGAGGTATTCGAGGACTCTGCTGGGGAGTGTCTCGGACGAGAGGTTGTCGCGGCTGTTGTGGCTCAATTATCTGGCTGGGAGCACGGTCGCTTCCGAGGGGGCGAGAGAGAATATTATTGAGGGCATCATGGAGTTTGTGGGGCGGCCGGTTGGTACTGTTGCGGCGCAGGTCGTTTGAGCGTCTGGAGATGAGCCTTGTGAGGAGGGCATGGAAAAGCAGTGCGTGTTGGATTTGTGCCATGGTGATTCGGAGTCGTGGCTGGGCGGTTGGACGAGCCCTTCAAGGCAGCTGTTGTGTCGTTACGTGTGTATGTAAAGGCCGCGTAGCATTTTGGGGCTTGTTTGGAATTGACGACATGGTATTTACCCTGTTCAGACATGTTCTTCTTCACTTTTAGTGCGAATCTCGGCCCCGTCATCAAAGCCGTGCTCTGAAAATTTGTACATGTGGATATTGTAAGGGGCGCATATCACTTGGGAGTTGCTTGGAAATGACACTATTTTATTGACACTATTTCAGACATGTTCTTCTTCGCCTTCATGTACATCTCGGTCCCATCGTCAAAGCCGTGCCCTGAAAAAGAACGGAAACACGATACATCAGCCAACTCGATGGACGAAAATATCGTAACCAATTCGGAAATTCCGCTCAACAGTCTTTGTCCTTACGCCTTGAGCGCACCGGCCTCCTTGAGCAGCGGTTCCAGCTTGCCGGCGGTGTGCAAGCTCTGGAGGTCCGAGTTGCCACCAATGTGTTTCTGCTTGATGTAAATGTTGGGGACGGTGCGCTGACCGCTGATCTCCAGGAGGGCTTCTTGCATGGCGGCGCCGTCGGCTACACATCCATGTCAGTTTGTTCTTTTCCTCCTTTTCAACGTGGCGACTTTCGTTTCCCATCCGCCGTCAAGGTAGAAGTAGAAGAAAGAACAAGACTCACCCTCCTGGTCGAGCTCCAGAAGGCTGTAGTCGACTTTTAATCCATTAAGGGTTTCCTTGGCCGCGCGGCAGTGGGGGCAGTATGACTTGGCAAAGACAACTACATGGCGGAAAGAGGGTCAGCAAAGCTGGCTGGCTATACGGACTTTGAAGCCTTGGGTTTCGAGGCTGGGCGAGCAAGTATGTGTGGGATTGTGTCGGGGGGATTCATGTATGCCTGCAGGTACGACGGCGCGGGGGGGGGGACATACCAACAGAGGACTTATTGATGAGTTCCTGGACTTTGGTGCTAGCTTGAGCCATGGTTGTGGGACTAAAAGGTCGTGCTGTCGAGAAAAAGGATCGGAAGACGTTGAACATGGAGGATGGAGAGGCGAGGACGATGCAGCGAGATGTATGCCTCCGAGGTATTTTTCGGTAGGTGCTTGGTAGGTAGGTAGGTAGGTAGGAAGTAGGTACGTAGGTATTGGAGGGGGGCCTTGTTGTTTATGCACAATGGTGGGGAGGGCGGAAACTCGGATCCTTGACGACCAAGATTTGTCAGCGGAACGACGGATGTGGTAAGACAGACGGGACTTACATGAGAGGCGGGGATTGGTGTTTGGAGGGGCGGGTGGGGACGGCCAGGCAGCCAGCATGTCCATGATGATGCAATGGAGCCCGTTGCCGCATCGAGAAGGGTGGCAGGCCTCGGTTCGACGCAGGATTTTAGTGCCATCTGTTGTTATCTGGTCGCCGACATGGACGGAAGCAAGAGGAATTGATCGCTTTGTTCGTGGTTCCCGGGAACGCAAAGGGCCAAGATCGCTGCAGTTTGCCGCGACGGTGCAGGGTAGCGCCTCTGGTGAAGCTTTGTTGCCTGATGCCTGATGCAATGTAGTCAGTCGCCTTGCCAGCGCAACAAATGTACTCTTGCGCTCACAGGTAGAGAACTTGTTTATACAAATGTCGGTTTGGATTTTTTTTAGGTTTTTTTTTTTTTCTTATCGCTTTCGCGTTGCTGTACCGCACACGTCACTGCCAAGAGTCGGCATTCTCCTGTTGAGGCTGCCGCGCATCACCTGACTTGGACCCCTAGTCTGGGCGTCATCCCCTGCCGCCTTGGCTTATTTAGGCCAGATTATTTTTCGGCCCAACACGCAAGGTGAGCGAGCGTTGTAGGGACAAGCACAACATATCTTTGCCACACGCACACGCACTGTTGGTTCTCACTACTACGGCAAAGAAAAGCTCACACTCACTCCCTTGGCCGGGACCAATCGCCAATCGCCCCGAGCCTGTCCGCTCACGTCTGGTTCAGCTATCAATATTGAAACACAACTGACGAACTGGACCGCACCCCGCAGTCGCCAGCGTTCGGCTCGAAAATAAGTGAGCGCCTGTCGAGCTTGCAAGAGGACATCCATCGCAGGCAATAATAGCCCCCCCCCCCCCTCCCAACACATATCGATCCGTCTTTACCAATCGCAGAGTGAGGAAGAGGTGTCCTGTCAAGGGCCACCCTCACACCCCGACGACAAGGTGGATTCCAGCCAGGCCAACGCGGCAACTTCTGGCGCCATCCAGAATTTGACCTCGTACCTGAACGGCACTCTGACCAACCTCGGGACTGCTTTCCAAGGATCAAACGAGTACATCTCAGAAACACTAGGTGTCCCCCCGACGCTTGTCTACAGCAGCCTTGCCGCTCTGGTCGCCCTCCCTCTGACCATGTCACGATATGGCTGGTCCTTTAACCGTGAGCAGAGCTCTCCCTATGGCGGCTCCGCGACGGGCCGTGCCCCCGCCGTGACGGACGAAGACTACACCTACATCACGTCGCGAGATTTAGAGGACCCTTCTTTCCTGGAGACGAGGTCCGGAGCGGGACCCTCCAGCAGCATAGAAGACGACGACGTGCTCATCATCAAGAACAACGGCGTCACGTATCCGGCGCACTTCCCGGCATTTGCCATTGGAGATGGGCGATTACGTGTCAAGGACGTCCGAGACCGCGTGGGCTTGATGATGGACTTGCCCGAGCGGGCCACCCGCCGCGTCAAGCTGCTGTACAAGGGCCAGCAGCTCAAGGATCCCGCCGCTCCCGTGCGCGACTACGGCGTGAAGAACAAGAGCGAGCTCATGGCCGTCGTCGCCGATGTCCGAGACGAAAGCAGCACGTCGGGCGAGGAAATGGTCATTGTGGATGACAGCCCCGCGGCTCGCCCCAAGAAGAGGAAAAACAAGAAGAAGGGGGCCAAGGGCAAGTGGGACGGTAACGCGGCCGGCAGCCCCCGCGACAGCCCCCGCGACAGCACATCCAACGTGAATGGTAGTTCGCCCTCGCGCGCTCCGGGTGCAGGGGCCATGAAGAGACTGGACGAGCTTTCCAAACAATTCTCGTGCGAGCTTCAACCCCTGTGCGAGGCATACATTGCCGCACCGCCCAAGGACCCCAAGAAGCGCAGCGATGAGTACAGGAAGCTCACAGAGATGTTGCTCCAACGCATAATGAAGCTGGATGAAGTTGAGACTGAGGGGGTATCCGAGGTCAGGGCGAGACGGAAAGAGGTGGTGAGAGCTGTGCAGGAAGTTCTCGGGGCTTTGGATGTGGCCAAGGCCAAGGCTAGGCAATGAGAGCGAAGACGAGTCATGTGCAGCTTTTTCTTTTCTTTTCTTTCCTTTTCTTTCCTTTTCTTTCCTTTTCTTTCCTTTTCTTTCCTTTTCTTTCCTTTTCTTTCCTTTTCTTTCCTTTTCTTTCCTTTTCTTTCCTTTCCTTTCCTTTCCTTTCCTTTTCTTTTTTTTTTATATGCAAAACGCGAAGAGGCATTGGTGAGAGCAGAAAATGAAGAGACATATACCAGCGCAAAGGTACGTCGTTTCTCACTTGAGGGGGAAATTGCATTAAAACTCGCGAGATGGACGACGTGGATGACCGGATGCCGATGCGGATCCTCTGGCATGAGTGCAGTTGCATATTGTTTTGTAACACGAGTAGCGTGCATTTGGCGGGCAGGATATGTTGTCGCTGTAGTATGGCAAGGGCGCATTTTTTTTTAAAAAAAAAAAAAAAAACCAGGGACACAACTGGCCTTGGAGCCAAGATATCCTTACTTATTCTCTAGTCAGACATGAAATTTGTCCCCGCATCAAGGCTTTTTGAGATTTATGCACAAGGCTGAGAGTCGACTCGCTTAGGGGTCGACCTGGGAACAGCTTCACAACACCTTTAACATGTGATCGTATAGAGGGTCATTGTTGATCAGCATTAATGGGACGATCGGTTTAGCAAAAGGGCTCTCCACCACGGCACCTTGATTGCTGTGATCGCGGAGGCTGGTGGGAAGGAATGCATCCAATGCCATGTAGTACATGCAGTAAGTACCTACTGTGCGGTCCACATTGACGTCCGGCAAAACCTCGGCAGGGGTGCAATAGGTCTCGCAGCCCTAAACCAGCAACCACCCCGTGAGCGGTGTTCGCTTGCCCCAAAAACCCACTTGGCTCGTTCAGGTTAGTGTGGGACGGTCCAAAGGCACAACGAGCCCTTCAAGCGGAACTTGGATTTTCTTGGTCTCAATCACTATCGCGACCACTTCATCAACATCCTCGCCCAGGGACGACTAACCCCAGCAGCACAGCAACAGATTCTCGCCGGCCAGGTTGGAGAATTTGTTTGTCTTGGACGTCGTCTGAGTCGTCTTCCTTTCTTTTTCTTTCTCTCCGCAGCCATAAAAGAAAGCCGATACGATGTCGTCATTCGAGTCGGTTGTGAGTAAAACCATCAATCACCAACACTGTTGATTCTCGGTCATTGCACCGGCGATGCCGGAAAGTGCTTGGAAGGCGGAAGGGATCGGGATAGAGGGAGGCTGCTGCGCGGGCACATTTGAAATGGGGGAATCATGGGAAAACAGTCGACATGGGACATCTTCATATCGTGTGCCCGCCGCGATGCCAACTTGCACTTCCTGAACCTTTTCGTTGGAATCACTTCACCGGGATAGCTGGATCAGCGAGGACACGTAACTCGAGAACTGGGGTTGCGCTAATGAAGAATATAGATTGTCGTCGACGGCAAGGGCCACTTGCTGGGCCGTCTTGCCAGCATCGTCGCCAAGCAGCTGCTCAACGGCCAGAAGGTCGTTGTTGTTCGCTGCGAGGCTCTCAACATCTCGGGCGAGTTCTTCCGCGCCAAGCGTACGTTTTTGGATAATGCCCTCGTCGCCTTTTGCCGCTGCAACGCCCGCCTGGCGGATAGCTCTTGTCGACCATGAATGTCGTCGACCAGCAACTGACAAGGTCGAATAGTCAAGTACCACGCCTACCTGCGAAAGATGACCCGATACAACCCCACCCGTGGTGGTGAGTGTTTACCTCCTCTAGTCACGGCGCTGACTGCCGCATCCTCGACTCCTCATTAACGCAAATTCAAAGGTCCCTTCCACTTCCGCGCCCCGTCCCGAATCTTCTACAAGGCCGTCCGTGGCATGATCCCTCACAAGACTGCTCGTGGTGCCGCCGCTCTGGAGCGTCTCAAGGTCTTTGAGGGTGTTCCCCCTCCCTATGACACCCAGAAGAAGATGGTTGTTCCCCAGGCTCTGCGCGTCCTTCGTCTGCAGCCTGGCCGCAAGTACTGCACCGTTGGCCGTCTGAGCCACGAGGTTGGCTGGAAGTACCAGGATGTTGTTGCTCGGTATGCCGGCTTGATGATTACCTCCCTTTCTCTACTGGCACGTTCCGAGACGCAAGGTGGGGAAGAGACTAACAATTTTGCAATAGCCTGGAGGAGAGGAGAAAGGCCAAGGGTGCCGCCTATTATGAGCGCAAGAAGCTTGCTGCTCGACAACTGTCCGACGCCAAGAAGAACGCCTCCGTCAAGGCCGAGACTGCCAAGGCTCTTGCGGGCTATGGCTACTAAATGTAGCGAATACATGGATACCCTTGATCATGGGTTGTGGTCTAGGTTTATAAAGAAAAAAAAAATCAACTTCCCATTTGTCTTTGTTCTTTTCTCGTGCGGTTCATTAGATTGGCGCGGCGGTTCACAAACGGTTTTACACTTGGTTTGCTTGCGTGATGGCAAGGGCGGGATGGCAGTTGGGACGATTTGAGTGAATGGCGGATGCGGATGGGTTAGTTTTACATGTTCTACAAGAATCTCTCGTGGAAACAAGAACAAAAAGAGACCGATGGCCAAAAATAATAAAAGCACGGAAGTCAAAGCATTTTACTAGCCAACAAAGTATGTGTCAGCGCAAATGAACATGAAACAAGTTTTGTTGCATAGGTGATGATGATTTGTTTTTGGATTTCCATGTCTGCGCTTGACGGACGCCAGATAGGAAGCTTATTCCAGGTATTAATGTGTGTGGTTAGTTTCTTCATCTGGTTTCTTGTGCTGGTTGTCGAGGGAGAGAAAAGGGATTCAGAATGAGACTTGTCTGCTTTGGGTTCACGGCTCTTTTCTTGTCTCCATCTGTGCGCCCGCCCGGAGAATCCAATCCTGGTGGTTTCGAGACGAGTCCGCGATGATGGGGGTAGAGAAAGGTAGTTTGTTTCGAAGTGAAGCGGTAGAAATGAATGGAATTGGTTGGGGTGCCTCTTTTTCTATTACGCCTGCGTTGAAGTGATGACTTGGCAATTGCCTTTTTGCGTGCGCCTTTTTACTATTCTTTTTTCTTTTTTCTTCTCTATTTTTTTTAAAAGAGAGAGAAGTCAATCCCTTTTTGTTCTTGTTCCTTTTCGCTCTTTTCTATTCTTCTTTTTCCTTCCTCAACTTGACTGACGTCACGTATCAACTTCCAAATAGTCCGTACCTCTTTGGCATCCACGTTCGCTGTCCACGCGACGCGTGATGTCACTCACTGTCATGTCCACCCACTCCCTGCGCCACACGCGCTGGTCACCACTCAATCATCACGCAAGGGGCGTCTCCTCTGCTTGACTTTCAAATTGTTTTGCAAAAGGTCTACGCATTTCCTGCTGCGTGCCTCCAAGGTGGCATTCAACGAAGACATGTCCTCTTGTCTGGATCACAACCAATGATGTAGCTCTGGATCACAACCAATGATGTAGCTCTGGATCACAACCAATGATGTAGCTCTGGATCACAACCAATGACATAGCTCTGAATCACAACCAACGACATAGCTCTGAATCACAACCAATGACATAGCTTGATAGAACTATGACTGGGCACAAAGGGACGAGTCCAACATTTATTTGCTCAATCAGCCACTGAACAGCCGACAGGGTGGCTAAGCCAGGCCACTAGACGGTCAGCCAGCCGCATGCGCGCACGGGCTGACGTACGTGTGTGTGAAGGCCTCCCAGTCATGTGCCGATAAGATTGGGTAGGTAGACAGACAGATAACGAGAAGATTAGGCAGGTAGTGTGATACGTGCAGTAGTAAGTTGGGGTTCCATTTGCTATGCTCATTGTTGTGGAGCTATATAACATGAGTCACGTGTCTGTGACAGGTAGGCAGATAACGATACCAGGGGCTTGTCTTCCACCGAGCGCTTGTGTAACGTAACTTGTCCTTCTGCCAGCGTGTCGTCGTGTCACTGGCACTAAAAAGCGTTGTGCGGATTTTTTTTTTCTTTGCCCCCTACAGTACCAGACTATTGCATCAATCGTCCAAGAAGAGGACGCCGGATTTTTCTCCTCCCGTTTTGCACCTTGGTAGACGGCGGAAAGGTCCGACATTAACCCCCATCGACTCGATTCAACAGTGAACCACACGAGAGGAGAGACATTCGGCCGACAAACATCAAAGACTTGAGGGCAACGCGGGGAAGAGAGAGAGAGAGAGAGAACCGAGAGAGAGAGAACCGAGAGAGAGAGAGACTGAGAGAGAGAGAGAACTGAGAGAGAGAGAACTAAGAGAGAGAGAGAGAGAGAGAGAGAGAAGAAAG
>AFQZ01001041.1:0-18561 GCA_000222935.2 Aciculosporium take MAFF-241224
CCCCGGAGGGACATCCACCCCCCCTCCCTTTCTTATTCAAAAGAAACGCCGCTGACAGCCCATCTCGTTCCAGGAGGCGGCATCGTCTTCGACTCGGACGAGTACGACGAGTGGATGGAGACCATGAACAAGCTCGGCGGCAACATGTCGTGCATCAAGTCCGCCGAGGAGATATACCACCACCACCAGCAGCAGCAGCAGCAGCAGCAGCAGGGCGGGCAAGCCAAGTAGAGCTTTGTTCGGACAGAATTGTGTCCACATGGGCATGCAGGTGTAAAAGGCGCATCATGCTTGAAAGGCAGCAAAGAGGATAGAAAGTCATTGGTGAAACGAGGCCGGCCATTGTGCCCCCCTTGCGTGATTGACGCGCGGAGCGGACATGGCTCTGCTCCCGTCCAACATGCTGGTCCCAATCCCGTTCTTTCGGCGTCTACGACGGTTCCAGTGGCCCAACACGGGCTGTGAGTGGTTTTCTGCGTGACGAGTGACACGTTGGTCAAGTCTTTGTGGTTCCTGAGTAAAGAAAGGCACGGGGATATATACAAGGGTTCTGTTCTCCAACCATGCCGAAACGCCATGTCATGTTCCGCGTAGCGCACCCGTCCCATGCAAACCCCTCGCAACTCATGTGAATCGCTAATATCATGGTTGTAAACCCGGGGGGGGAGATGATAAACATTATTTCAACAACCAGGACACAAATTTTGCTGTCCATGCTTGCAGACCCTCGATAGATACAGAACAACGCCCTACTCCCACCCCGATCCCCACGCCTCTGGGAACCGGATTTCACTTTTTGCGGGTTAAAAAAAAAAAAAAAAAAAAAAAAAAAACATGCGCCACTGCGACTCTTCTGTGCAAGCTCCCCGCTGTCATTCACCACTTCCGCGATAGGCATGTCGCTCTTGCGTTGGCCTCCCCCAGAAGCAGTGGGAGTCTTGCCCCCGACTTCTCCTTCCGAGAGCCATCGTCTCTGGTACTCGTCCGAGGATACGACGCTGCAAGAGTCAGATGTTTCCACCTCCGAGAAGGCAGCGGCTGAGACCGAGCTCTCGATGCTCGGCGTCGGCAACTCTTCGCACTCGACCGCACATGGCATCCGTGCCTCGAGGGCCAAGGACATGAAATGCGCCCGCGACGGCGGCGTCTCGTCAGCCGTCTGGGCACGGAGTGCCGCAATCGCACCCCCCACGTCGTCGTCATCCTCGTCTTCCTGTCCAATCGTCCAGACCCAGCGTCGCTTGTTTTCCATCCGTTTCCGCTTGCGGCCACCGCACGCATTCTCATTAGGCAGGACGGGTGATGCGGCGCCCAGGCCTGACATCATGCGCCTCATATCTTCCAAGGGACCGGGTGTCTGGCCGCCATCCCGCATCTCGTTGGCGGTGAAGCATGAGGCCATGTCCAGGAACGACCCGGGTTCGGCGCCAGAGAGCGCGGCAGGCGGGGACAGTGGCGCGCCGTCCTCGGCCAAGAGGTCGATGTGTGATCTTGTGTATTTAAAGGTTTGGATTTCTTCTTCCAGAGGACTAGTGTACTCTACCTTCTTGGCTGCCTTTTCCTGAAGGCGCAGGGACTGGCGCCTCGGCGACGGAGACGGGTTGCCCGTTTTCGGGGCCAAGGGCGAGTTGCGGAGGATGCTGTGAAGGCTTCGAGGGTGGGCGTAGGGCGTGGGACCGGGCAATTCCGCCGGTGGAAGAGCAGTTTTGCGTCCAAATGGTGTGCCGTCGTTTACGGGTGAGCGAGCTGGTTGGCATTTCCGACGTGGCCGTGTGTCCGCTGATGAGAATGTGAAAACCTGGCATGTATTTTCGGGCGCCCCCGCAGACAACGGCGGCGCGGCCGTCGTTCTGCCTGGATACACCAGATTCGTCTGCTGCGGTGAGACGGGCTGGGCTGTCGGAAGCGTCTCGGGATGCGTTGCTGCGCAGAGGACCGCAAATCTCGGCCGCAAGTCGGCTTTCTCATCAGGTGTCTGTAGCCTAGGGTCCTGCGGAGCATTGGTGGCACTCTCGAGCTCATTCATGGGCTCGTATGGGAGGACGGAAGAAGAGCGCTCGATGGCCGTGACATAAATGTTGGACATGGTATTGAAGGTTGTTGGATCGCTCGGATCGAGGGCCCGGCCCCTCGGGCCCTTTGACGGCTGGTTGCACGCCGTCCTGATCTGCAGCGAAGGCCGTGGTCTCTTGGACGTGTTTGAAATCTGTGGCGAAGCCATGGCTGATTGTGAGAATGCGAGAGAGGGAGAGTGGTCCCAAGTCGTGCCAGGACGACGGCAAGCTCTGCTGATGATACCTGTCAACTTGTAAAGCACAAGGCAGCGTTCGATGTGGCAGTGCAACCTTTGGTGCCGGATACATAGACAAGCTGGATCTTAAAGGCAAAAGAAAATTTGCGCAGGAACGGAAGCCTTACAGGCAACCAGCAGACACACTCGCATACAAGAGAAGAAAAGGGGACCGTGCCATGAATATAGTTAATTATATATCATTGCTGGCCTCTGCACCATGTCCACGTTCCATCAAGCGCCCGAGCGACCGTGGTTGGAGCACCCATGACACCGGCGGAGAGCTAGACGCGAGCATCATCGTCCAAGCCCCCTTCTACTTTCCCTTGGGCACCCTTCCGACTGTAGAGAGACCAGATATCCAGGATTGCCGACGTGGGCGGTTGTCAACCCATGATGGCTGGGAGATGAGACGTGTAAGCGCCGGACCCCTGTTAAGGCGTGGGTGGCCGTTCGTCGCTCGCCAATCACAAGATGACGGCATGTCGCCTGCTTTCCTCCGTTTTCCACTCAAAGGCGTCTATTTATGCACCACCATGGAAGTCTTCTGATTGATACCACATTGGCTTGCGGGTGCCAGGGGGGATAGGCCAGTTATGCCAGAAGCCTTTGGGATGAATCAAAGCGCGTTATCTAGATTGGGGGCGTCAATCGTGAATGGCTCTCGCGTCCGGATGTGCAGAATTCGTCGCCGGCCCGCGGAATCCTTGCCGAACCATTTATTCACTTCATCTGTCGAGTACTGATGCTGCCGCGTCGCAAGCTTCGGCTTCGGCTCCGGCGTCGGCGTCGGCGTCGGCGTAAGCGTAAGAAAATCGCGCTTGGCCGAGTTTGACCGACTTTTTGCTTGTTTGATTGTTTGTTCGCCAGGACTTTCCCGTCGTCAAAGCGGAAATTTGGTTTTTTTTTTTTTTTTTTTTTTTTAGTAACAAGCCAGGGTTTCTTTGTTATGTGGCCCCAGGGTAAAGAGACCGATGCGACTCAACTTGGAAGAATTGTGTCGTCATCACGGCTTTAGCTGTAAGCGTGAATGCTCTTGCTTCCCCGACGCTACCGAACGGGAAATAACACATGCCTTCAACTTTTGCGCCGAGTACACCATCCAGCGGCATTGCAGGGTGCCAATTCCTTCTTGATGTAGCTTCACGTCTTCGCGCGGTGAGGCAGTACGATTCTCAGCTCATCGCTGCAGTACCCACTAGCGTCATTTGTCAGCAGCTGTCGCTCTTGAAACTTCCAATTCACGTCGCCATGTCCATCTGGATAGGCTCTTGCCTGTTCGCAACCACCTTCGTAATCGTATCCATGCACAACAATCCTCTTACCAGATGAGAGGGCTTCAAAGAACGACAGAAGAGCACTGGTCTCATGGACAAGCAAGCAAAACGCCCGCCGACACGGAAACATGAGTCTGTTATCCTGCAGTTTGTGCGTGTCTTGGTCTCGTGCTCAACATCTTGCTACATGTCTGTGACTAACGGATACCCGCTCAGGACTATGACTGCTTCTATGCGCAAGTCTTCGAGAACCGAGACCCCAGTCTCAAGTCCAAGCCTCTCGGCGTACGACAAAAGAATATTCTCGCCACTTGTAATTACAAGGCTCGGAAACTTGGCGTAGAGAAGCTTATGCTCGTTGCACAGGCTCGCAAATTATGCGAGGGTTTGGTTCTTCTCGACGGCCAAGACTTGACCCCTTTTCGCGACACGAGCAAAGTTTTGTTCAATTTTCTCCGCTCACACTCGTGGAATCACAAGGCCGAACGACTTGGCCTCGATGAGGTGTTTATGGGTGAGAGACTGCGGTCTCCTAATGATGCCATGACTTGCAACCAGTGCTCTGATACATACTCTTAGACGTGACAGATATTATTGACCACAACATTGAGTGTCTGAGCATCAGCAGTCTGTCACAATCCTTCTTCTTCTTATCCAAAACCAACCCCGAAGCTGGATTCCAGTGTGACTTGACCAACTTCGCGGGCTGTGTTGAAGGCGACATCCCAGAAGAGGCACCTCTGGATAATAAACTCTACCTGAGATTGCTTCTGGGTTCTCACCTCGCGAATTACCTGCGCACAAAAGTCGAGGCCGAGCTTGGATACTCATCTACTTGTGGCGTATCCACCAACAAGCTTCTGAGTAAACTCGTTGGCGCAAGAAACAAGCCTCGGAATCAAACCACGCTTCTGGCACTCAATGATGACCATGTTCAGTCATTTATGGATGCACATAAGACTAGGCAGGTACCTGGAGTTGGTTCCAAGACAGCTATGCAGTTGGAGTCTCACGTCCTGGGTAAGCCAGTTGAATTGGACTCTCCCTTCACTTCGGCCTTGTTCGTGAGTGAGATACGTCTCCATCCGTCAATGTCACCTGCGTTCTTGGAAACACTCCTTGCAGGACCAGGGGCTGAAAAGGGAGTTGGTGCCAAGGTATGGGGTTTCCTCCATGGCATCGATCCTACAGAGGTCAAGGCCTCAGGCAACATCCCTTCGCAAATCAGCATAGAAGACACTTTCAAGGGACTCGAGACTCCATCTCAGATCGCCGAAGAATTGTATCAACTATCGTGCTCGCTGATACGGCGAATGAGAGTCGATCTCCTGACATCGGACCAATGCTCGGACATTCCGGGAGCACAAAAATGGATCGCTCGGCCAAAAAACTTGCGGCTGAGTATCAGATCCTGGCCAAATCGTCAAGGCAACAACTCTTCCCAGAACTTCAGTCGCGTATCTCGATCTGGGCCGCTGCCAAGCTTTGTGTTCGACACTCATCGTGACATAGATGCGCTGGCACAAAAGTTGGTCGCAGAATCCTTGTTACCCCTTCTTCGACGATTGCGAGGAGACAATGGAAACAAATGGAATTTGCAGTTGATCAACATTTGTGCAGCAAACATGGTGGCTGGCGCGAGTGATGACCGAGACGGCGCTGGACGGGACATTTCAGCCATGTTCAAGAATCAGGACGAGGTGCTAAAACCCTTCAAAGTTGACCCTGTCCTTGAGGACGAGAAAATCGAACAAAGGGACAGTGGTTCTGCCGATGAGTGTAGAAAGGATATGGACTGGGATGATGAAGCCCATCTCTCCACGTGTGCAAGATGTGGCCATTCTCTACCCCTCTTTGCTGTGGCAGCGCATAGGCGATATCATGAATTGGAAGGATAGAAATGGATGCCCTGCTCATGGATTTGCCTAGATCGTTGATTCCCTTCAATGTCGAGTGTCATGCGAATGGTTCATTGTCCACCAGTTTTCATGGGTTTCGGGTAGTGCGAGGCTCGTTGAAGTGCGCCTCTGGCGAGATCGGGGATGCAAGTCCTCATCCACGTCCACAATGAAAGCCACATGGTCTTGCCGGGATGGCAAACCGCCTTGGTTAAAAAGTGATATAGGGCCGAGAACTGTCTGCACCGCACCCATTGTAAGGCGCTAGTTGTGCGGATTTGCAACAAGCGGATCCAAGCGCAAGCAAACAGTCATGAAAGAAAACAGACTCCTGGTCTTGTAATCAAACGAGTTCCCGTGACCACATGAGAGCTCAAAAAGTTTCTGTGCGACAACAACGGAGGGTAACAACAACACGACTGGAACTTGGCCAGCACTCAGATTTGGGTACCTGAAACCCTGAAAGCACATGGATCGCCTTTTCTTTTCTTCTCTCTTCTTCTCTCTTCTTTTCCTTTCAGCCATGTCTATGAATCGGCGCGTGTCGAAGCACCGTGCCATGCCACGGACGTCTCGCTTCAACAAGATGCCGTCATTTGCAAAGTTGGGACCTAGCTCGAAAATGCACCTGCTCACTTGAGGCACCTGAACTGGCCCACCAACTCTTGCATAGAGTGTTGCAATATGCATTCTCCGCCAGGGCTGTCTGGAAATCTGGTGTAATATCTGGAGTGCTCTCTCCGCTGGTTGTTTGAATGGACGGGAACCGCGATGGTCTTGTACTCCGTATTTCAAGGCAAGAATTGGCACCCCGCGGACGGCTAGGAGCATCCCGGTGCGTGAAGACGACTCTCGTGCCTGTCCTGTGGACGGGAAAACGGAGAGACATTGCCTAGTCGACCGTTCCTCCTTGACTGGTCTGTTTTCGAATCGCCATGCCGTCACTCTCTACACAAGTCGTGGCAAGTAATAGATTCGATGCGAGATGGTCTTTGGCGTGCACTTCTCTTGGGAGACTCTCCAACAAGTCAAGTGGCACCGTCTCGTGCCTTGGCTGTTTGTCACCCTAGTATATGCTTGACAGCTGTACTCATCGGTTGCCAGCTGCCAGCTGTCACGCGTGGCATGGACAATCGCAGCCGGTAGCTCTTTCTCAGTGACGAGTCTGAATGTGAGCCGATGCTGAACAAAAGGTAGGAGCCCGAGTTTTGAGAAGCGATATCCCATCTTTCTTTATCTGTGAGATTCGTCATGTCTTGTCTATTGACTCTTGTGACTCGACGCAGATGTCATCTTTGTTTATTCCCCACGGTCAAGTCAGACGCCGTCCCGGAAAAGGTGAATAAGTAGGCGGGACGACCTGAGCCTCGGCGTCTACCAAACTGACGGAATACCTGTCTCCATGACCTACAAACGTTTTGAGAAAGACGCCTCTTTGGTTGACGGCCCCTCTATCCCGTCTGCAGCATGGGCAGAGGATCCAGAGGAAACGGGCACTCATCGGCCCGCCGACCCGTTGACTTGACGGGCATCATATCTCCTGCTGAAAAAAACGATTTTGTTACGCTCGTGAATGCCATCACGGAAAACATGCACAGAGACATGAGCAACATGTTCGATTCGCCACCCGTTCGACCGATTCGTGGCGAGACAGAGCAACATCACTGGCTCTCCCTTCCTCTTCTTCAACGGCGAGGAAGCAACAAAGAGAACGTTTCGACTCTGGATAAGCTCCGCGAGAACTGTCACGGATTATCTTCCACAACGTACAAGAAGACGCATCAAATCATCGAGAAAGAAGAAAATGAAGCCATGACTCCTCAGCTCAGAGAGCTGAAGAAGGAAGCTCTTGCGTACTTCAGAAAGTGGCAGGCCGGTGTGCTTCAGCGTCTTCGAGAAATCAATATCAATGAACCCATCCCGTGTGCTTCTGGCTCTCGAGCGCGAGGCCGCGGCATCCGTGGAGGGTATCGTGCTGGTCGAGGTGGGCGAGGGGGCCGAGGCGTTGCTGTTGCCGCCTCAACTCTTGCAATAGGTAATACTTGACTTTGCGTCTATTTCATTGATGGCGATGCTCAAGTCGACATTTTGGGGCGTCATTTACTCATGCAACCCTTCAACTGACAAAGACGGGGACTAGGGCCTCCTCGAGCTCCGACAAATCATGTTGATCCTGACTTGGCAGCGCGACATTTACCCATTCCAAATACTCTGTGGACCCTTCACTTGGAAAGACGAAAGTTGTTTCTGCATATCGCCCTCTTGGTCCTTTTATCGCTGCAGGATTACAACGCCAACTCACGAACGCTCCTCGTATCCATTGCTTCATCCCTAAACCTCCCGTATAAAGTATATCAAACGGATGAAAATCGCCTAGCTCAGGGGCTGGCTAAAGCGGCGCTTGAAGTGCCGCCAGAAGACGACAAAGCGGCCAAGACGGATGAGGCGAAATCATCGAGGAAATGGAAACTTGGCCTCAACAGTGCTTCAGGTTCATCTGCTTCCATCAGTCTTGCTGCACCGCTCAGAAACGTTGGCATCGGAACGTCCCAAGGCGGCTTTGGGTTGACGAGTACAGCAGCCGCAGGATTATTAGGGATCATGGCCGAAAATGTTTTTGCGATGGGATCCTTGTTTGGTATGAATCCAACGAGGCCTCTGAGCAAGACCCTGGAATCATTCCTGAGGGAGGTGCAAGATTTTGCTTTTATCCGGCTATGCAACAGCATTCATTGTGAGTATACGGATCCCAGAGAGTCGCCGATGGAGGATCGTAGGCTTCGTGTCGTTGTAGCTATTAGTGGATGTCTCCTCGAATCAGACGATGTCATCAAACCGTGGCGCTTCCTCAATAGCCAAGCAGAGGTCTATGCGATTCGGTGGGAAACGACTGCGTTGATGAACCTTGGAAGTGCGCTGGAAACGGTTATCAAAAGCACGGCATGGGGGAGCGCCAGACGAGACATTGAGGCCAAAACAAGTAAGAGGAAATATTGTCCCATGTATAGCCAACGGGGAAGCGTGTTAGCTAATGTGGCCAAAACATGCAGTCTTTCAAAGTCTCATCGAATCAACATGGCCGGAACCACTTCTGAAAATTAGCAAAATAATTGATAATCCTTGGAGTGTAGGTATGGTGCGTGCAGAAAAGGCTGGTGCAGTCCTTGCCGACTCGCTCATAAGACAAAGATTCCAAGGCGAACGTCCTGTGTCATTGATCGGATTCAGCCTTGGGGCTCGAGCTATTTATGCTTGCCTCATGGTCTTGGCAGAGCGTCGTCAGTTTGGCATAATTGACTCGGCCATTATGCTCGGCACTCCTGCTCCGTCTGAGAGCCGGGTGTGGTTGACGCTGAAGAGTGTCGTATCTGGTCGCCTGGTCAACGTGTACTCGGAGAGTGACTACATCCTGGGCTTTCTTTACCGAACATCCAACACACAGTTTGGCATTGCGGGCTTGCAAGAAATCCAGGGCGCAGACAGGGTGGAGAACCACTGCGTCAAGACATTGCCTAGAGGGCATTTGAGCTACCCCTCAATGATGGGAAACATATTGAGGGATATTGGCTGGGAAGATCTTGATATCAAGACTGTTCGAGCAGAGACTGTGCTACCGTTGTCCCAGACTGGCAGAAAGAGGGTCTAAATGTGCGAAAGAAGCGGTCGTGGGGAATCTGGGTGCTTGGTGTTTTGGAGTGAAATAAGCATGTTGCTTTTCGTGGTGTATATATTTCCAGGTAATTCTGCGGAGGTGCGGGACATGGAGGAGGTATCGACGTGAGGCGGATGCTGCTTGCGGTGGAAATGGCTACGTGCAAAAGAAGCTTGCTGTGTTAGGTAGGCAAGTTTTGGAGCAAGTCGTTGAGCAGCTAGGCTGTTGTTGAGATCCTTCAATTGACTATTTGATATTGCATCAGACAGGACGGATGGATATTCACATACCTTGCGTACTTAACGTAGTGGACCTTTGTCTGACTCGCAACGCCCAAGGCCTCAGTCTGCCAAAGGACAAGATCAGGCAGAGCTCTTCACATTCACCGACGACAACTGAAGAGTGAGACCCAACGCCAAGTCGCATTCAGATGGTGATGGGAAGCATGCATATGCATCTTCGTCTTGGCACATGGGACAGGTACCTAGCAGGTACCATGCATGATGGAAACTTGCAAATACACCAAGGACCCCCTCGGCATGATGACTTTTTTTTCTCTTGTTCTTGTCCCTAAATCCCAGTCTAATGACAAAATCCCCGCAGCAGCCAAGAAAGCAAAAGAAAGGGAAAGACCCCGCGGCAAGGCAACGAAACAAATGTGAACGACAAGAGGCCCCGACACGACTTGACCACCCGAGCTGCATACAAATCTATCATGTCTAGTTTGGCCCACAAGCACTGCCCTCCACTACCTACCTACCTGCTTCATGCACGTCTGACAGACCAGACGACTGACCGACCGACTCATGGGCTCGACTACCAAACAAGTAGTATTCCTTTTTTTTTTTTCCTGTCCTTCCCCGCATATCCTCCTCTGGGCCTGCCGCGACGTGGCGACGTGGTTGGACGTGATGTGGACCCTAATGTATGACCTTGATTCCTATCAGATGTAGAGGTACAAGTTTCTTGATTCTTCCTTCTTCTTCTTCCTGGCTGTTCAAAAAAGTTGTATATGGTGCATTTCTTTCTTTCTTTCTTTCTTTCCTTCTTTCCTTCTTTCTCTCTGTTTTTTTTTTTTTGTACGTTTCTGTTTGTTTGGTTGTGGTGAAAGAAGTTGTCTGTCTCGTCTCAATACGGGAACATGGGAGGCAAAGTGCCGTGGCGGGTGGAGGCGTCCTCGTTGTGTACTCTCATGGAGGAGGCGTGGTGCCCAGCATGCTCGGGACTTGCTTCCGCATAAAGGCTCTCGTGCCGCGCTGTTCCATCCTCGGAACGCCCTGGATGGCACGTGGCTCGCGCATGAGGGTCCTGTCGAGACGGGACGGGATCCGGGTGATGACGGAGCGGTACTCGCCGGGGAAGTTGCCCTTTGGCAGCGGCACCGAGGCCGTGCGCCACATGTGGTCGGATGTGTCGGTGAGGTAGGTTGGTTTGGAGAAATTGCGGGAAGGAGGCGCCATGAAGGACGTGGCGCCGTGGCTTTGCCGGATCGTCGAAAGGCGCGAGAGACCGGAAGTGAGGCCCGGGCGGCCACGCACTTTCTTGGCCATGAGCACTTCGTCGAAAAGGCGAATCGTTGGGTCGCTGGCGGGGAGTATTTCTCGGTCATGGATGAACTCGTTGAAGGCTGGGGTTGAATTGTCCTTGGTGAGCAAAGTCCGGGAGCACACGGAAAGGGCAAAAAAGAAACAGAACAAGGCAAAAAAAAAAAATGCTTACCTTGGGTGTCGCGCATCATCGTGGCATAATCCTGTTGGTCGTATGGAAGACTCTTGATGAAGCCTTCCATGTCAAACGCGTAGAGTTGTCCGTTGCTCTTTTGCTGCTTGGTCGGCCGCCCGAGGTGCTTGCGGTACGTGTAAAGGAGACTGGCGAGGCAGCGGACAAACGCGGCTCGGACTCTGTCGGCATGGAAGGCCTCGGGACAGACAAGCGACACTTGTCCGAGGCATCGACCGTGGGCCAACGTTTTACACGATGTGCACTCGTAGAAGCCATCACCCTCGGACCGTTCATCGCAGATGGTGCACGTAGACAGGTTTTCCTTGGCGTCGAGGTTGAAGCAGTGCCCCTCCACCCATACCGTCGTCTCCGTGTTGTGCACCGGCTGAATCTGCATGTTGGGCATGATTGTGGACGCAGCGAGCGTGGACTGAGCATATGCCGAGGGCGCATAGCCTCCGCCAAACGACGATTCCGAGGCAACCGAGAAGCCTGAAATGGACAAGTTCTGCTGGTGTCCATTCAAAAATGGGAGGCTCGGTTTGTGCATTGGCTGGAACTTATCCAGCCCAAACGACGAGCTCCGTCGGCCCTTCTCTTCACCAAAATGTCCAGAGCGCTTCTCTCGCAACGTCGCCGTGAGGGCGAGGCCCGAGTCGCTTCGCGAAAGAGGCGTTGTGGGCATGGGTGGGAAATTGACAGACCCGGGCGACACGGACGACCGTGGGCTCGTTCTGGATGATTTGCTTGTTCCAGGGCGATCCAACTTGCCGCTGTCCACCGACGACACTGTGAATGCGTTGAAGACTGGTGGGCGAATCTGTTCGGGTGGACTGCGCTCTGCAAAGCTGGTCGAGCTTTGCGACACCCATTTACCCAGTGTACCCGGCGAGGCCACTGGCGAGAAGACGGAACCGTTTTCGGAGGAGAATGAATCGTAGGGAAAGGACTCAATCGCATAGGGCGGAGGTCCGGTTGTGACGCCGAATCGCAGCGTGTGGGGAGCAGCGACCTGCAGCAATGACATCAACTTCCGTCGATGCTGTCTCGGTAATCGGTGAGGTTGTGATGTGGCGTCAATGGTGTCCCTGTCCAGGTCAACAAGGACATAATCGTCCTCTGGCAGGTCTATGCGCTCGTATCGGCGCTCAACGCCCACAATGTAGGGACAGGGAGCCTCGAGAGCGGATATGAGTCGTGCGGGAAGAACGGGAATGAAGATGCTCGCCCATTTCAAGGGGTACAAGAGATTGGCCAGAGCGTGGCAGGCCAAATGAAGCATGCTGGTGTGAGACGATAAAAAGATGATGCGTGACTCGGACATGGCATATTCGAAGAGCGCCACGACGTTCTCGAGCGACAGGCACCGGAACAAGGCGTATAAATCAATGGTCCTGGAGCCCGGAAGCTCGTTCGCGCCCTCTTTGCGCGCGTAAAGACGCAATTCTCGGACGCCAAGCTCGACTTGCGTCTTGGATCCCAATGGACTGAAGGCTTCTGTGCAGAGATTGACCACGTAACGCTCCAGTGGCTGCCACCGGCCAACCTTGGGCGAACTGGGAGGGACTCGCAGAACACCTCCATCCGTCATGGGAATAACGATGGATCTGAGCCATTCTTTCCAAAAGCCCATGCATGCCACATCCCGGCCCAGAACACCATATGCTCGCGGAATCCATAAGCCGCTTTCGCCAGCTGTCAAGCCCTCAATCTTGGACGCGGCGCCATGCCTCAGCGGCCGCAGCATATCAGTCATCAGAGCAATCTTTTCCTCCACTGTGCTAATCTCATCCTCCAGTCGATCTCGGGATGACGAGCCCGACGACATGGTGGGAAGTTTGGACAAGAGTTGTGAAAGGTGAGATCTTTCAGCTGCGAGCCTGACTCCCAAGCTGGCAGCCAATTCTCTCTCCTCGTTCGACATGTGGTTCTGGCGCCATTGTTCACATCTCATCTCCACCTCTTTGGCTCGTTCTGACGTCAAGGCGGTCCAGAAGATAATAGTAATACCGTAGAGCTTGGCGTTGTCCCCCCCCGTCATGGTGAAGCCATGCCATGTCGATCGCGGTCGGTCGTCCGACGATACGATTTGTATATCGTTCGGAAAGGCAAACATCGGCACGTAATCGGGGAACTTCCCTCGCTTGGCTAATTCGTCCGTTGCGCCCTTCGGAGGGTATCGATCCAGAAGGACGGGCTCAAATCGTCTTTTCAGAGGATGCATGTCTGGATCAGTGTTCAAAGGTTCCGGCGGAGGAATCACCGAGTTGTAGTTGCTTAGTCGCTTGGTGGTGCGAACAGAAGCTGTCATGCCCGCATTAGTACCCGAGAGACGATGCACTGCTGGCTTTGGAATTTCGGGCCGTAAAAGCCATGGTGACGAACCTGCTCTGCTAGATGCGCTTTGCCTAGATATCGTTGGACCCTTGCGCACGCTGTTCATTTCTCTAAAACTGATTCTGCGCCGTATACTTCCTTTGATACTCCTTAGAGGACTCATTCGACCACTCGGTACATCTTCTTCGGCGCGAATCCTCTCGGCTCTCGGATTCACCATTGGTGGTCGTGACTGAAGCTTGGCTCCTGCGCTGAACGATAGATCTTCGAGGAAGGTTTCCCGCTCGGCCGCGAATTTCAGAAGCGCCTCGTCAAAGTCGAAATCCGGCATGCCCATTATGCCCAAGCCCTGTCCCAAGTTCAGCCCCTCAGAAGCAGGCGCGGCTGCAGAAGCGCCGTTTGCAGCGTTGCCATTGGTACTCGAGGGTTTGACAGCTTTGATCGTGGCACTGCTCCTATTGCTTCGAGTGTTGCCTTCAAGCTCATCAAGAGTACTGCTTATAGACAATCGGCCATCAAACGAAACCTTGGAGATACGATTCGCTGAGTTCTGGCGAGAATGGCGGGCGGCCGCCGGTTTGTGGCTACTGAAAACACCATTGTCGGGCTCTCCATCTTCAGCAATGGTTGATTCAACAGGTAGATTGGTCGTTGTAGGCAGCGGATCGTCGTAGGAAATCGACTCTACACCGGCAATCCAGAAGTAGTCTGCCAGGGGGGTCGAGGAGTTCTCCATGACATGCCAATTCTGCTCGGAGAGGAGCACCGATATCACAATTGACGAGGTTTTGGTGTTGGGGCTTTTCTTATTATTATTATTTCTTTTTCCCCCTCTTTTTCTCTTACTTTTCTCCCTTTTGCTGGTCCTTGGTAATTAATCAGGTCGTGCTTGCGCTCGGAGCGGACGTCCGTCCCGCCAGTTAGTTCAAGTCCCCTCTCTACCGAGGGACTGAATCGACAGCCAGGCAGCCTCTTGGTCAATTTTTGAAGTCGCTCGTTAATAATTGTGTCGAGGTCTTGGCTGGAATCTTGGCACTATAGCAGTACATGAGAACGGGCTGCAGAAACACTAGATCATCAGTCAGAATTCCCTCGTCTGGTCTTTATTACCAAAAATGGCTGTGGGCCATGTGACGCGGCAAGTAAGGATTGCAAAATTGGGTGTGGTTTTCTGCGTTCTCTACAAAAGCACGTACCAGCTGCAGGTCCGAATCTGTGCTGTCCCTGGTCAGATTCTGGTTTGCTTCAACGTTGTTGCTTCAATTCGCTCAACAGCTGTAGATGGACGGCCGGTTTGCGGTAGCAAATCCTGCTACCAGAAATTCATGTACAGGAAGCGGTCCAGGGTTTGGATCCAAGGCCGGAAGGACAAACGTATGGGGAAAGGCCTCTCGCAAACGTCGGCGCCGAGCTGTGCCGACTGCCTCCTCGTTGATGGCCGATGGTGGATGGGCAGGAGGTTGTTGCGGTGCGTGATATGCGTGATTGTCACAGATTGACTCGACTGTCTGGTGGAAAAGCGCGCGATGTTGTCGCCGGCCAGACTGGACCAGAGAGGCGGACTTGGTGGTGACTTTTGGTGCCTGCGAAGAGGCTGCTGGCGTCTGCCTATTAGGCCTGGAGTCTGTGCAAAAGTGCACTACCTCCTACCTACCTAGGTAAGTACCTTAGGTTAGGTATTTAGGTACCTACCTACCTAGCTACCTAACCAAATACTTACCTACCTAAGGTACCTAGCTTCCTTGGGTACCTGGGTACTAGGGAGGTAGACACTCCAGGGCTTGTGGTGCAGCGCGTAGTGCACACATGCGTCAGTGTCTGGTAGCGCGGTTTGTACTGTAGCGCCGTCGATGGCGCACGCCCGTCGGTGGTGATGGCGGGTGACGCAGTAACGGCAGTCGGTTGAGCACTTTGTCCACGCGCAACGCAGAGCAACCAAGACGTCACTAATGCAGCCCGGACTCTCACAGGTGGTTTATCCGATTATGAATTGACGACAAGTTTCAAGAAGCAAGAATCGGTTTGGACCAACAAGCAAGTAACGAAATGTGCAAATGTGTTGTGTTCTGCTAGTCCAGAAGCAAAACTTGGGCATATTCTGCTAAACACTAGGCACTAAGAGGTCGTAGGTCCCTCGAGAGAGAGCCTTTCTGGCAAATAGCCGGACCGCATGTACTCGGTCCAGCATGAGCGTGCATGCAATGTACTTCTACCTACTAGAGGTAGGTAGATACCTCGGTGCGCACCTTGCCATCGGGTCCGTGTCTAGTACCCTCTGGTAGAAGCAGACGGTGTGTGTCTTGGGACGACAAAGGGGTTTAAACTGGGGCCCCTGGTCCTCTGGCGGTTCCTTCCAACCCTAGCTGGGTTGACATGCTCCTTCCATGCAATGGGTAAGGGCAATGGATACCTAATCCATTGATTACCTAAGTACCTGTATGTAGCTTTTTTGCCTGAAGCTGATGGGTCCGGGCAAAATAGCCTTCAATTACTGCACATCAGCCATCCTCTCGGGCTCCCATGCCTCCTCATCGCTCACTTGTGCACGGGCAACGTGCACCTCATCGGCTTCTTGATGACATGGCCCGCGATCCATCCATCAGATTCACCGCAACCGCAATATCGATCACGACGTTTTCGATGCAAAGGCCGCTACACCCATGCAGCCATGCTCAACCCCTGGGGATCAGCACGCTCGCTCCACCCGTCCCTGAATAGCCGAGTATCTAAACGCTGGTCTAGAGGCGTCTAGAGGCTCCATTGGTGGCGATACGGATCTCAAGTGGTCCCAGAAAACGTCGCTACTACTCTGTGTCGTGTACGGTACATGCTGAGCCGTCGCTTTGACGAAGCGCGGGCACTTCCCCTGTACGTCGGTACAGAAAATTGCTGTTTCGGAGCCGCTCAAAATACATGTACTGAATCCTCAGCTTAGCATCCCTGACGCAACGAGATCTACAAAGCATCATCATCTACCACACCAGCCGAAAACTGCTGGGGGCGGGAAGGGCACAGGAACTCAACAGCGACGCCGGCAGTCCAAAGAAGCCTTCGCTACCACCACCCAACCGTCCTGCAATCAAGCTTCGTAACGAGAACGCCTCCTGCTGGTAATTCCTCCGTGCAGACCGTGTGATGCACGCATACACATACTGCAGGGGGATCTCGCAGACGCATGTCATGGGTGCGACTCCGCCCTCTCTCACCCTCTCCCCATGCTCGGCCACTTTTGTCTAGTGGGGTCGTTGAGTTTTCTTGTGGCGGCCAGGAACGACACGACACTGCTCTTGTTGGTTTTTCTGGCCCCTGCCTATTCCCATTCATCCACTACTTTGGCTCGCTTGTTGGTTAGTTAATACAGTCTGTTCTGTATCCGAACGTTTCACCGTCTCAGAACTTGGGGCTGTGGCTTGTGAGATTGTTTCTTTATTGATATTCACACGCGCACAACGCCGGTGCTCCTATCCGGTGGTCTTGGCATCGGCAGAGTCCAGTATCAGAAACGCAACAGAGGCACGTCACATTCGAAGCCTGGTGCTGGTGTAACCGACTCGGCACATCCTTGACTTTTTCGGCCTCTTCCCCAGTTCTCTGCTGAGCAAATTGGACGACTTGACCAAAACAGGCAACTAATAATCTTGCGTCACTTTCTTGTTTCGTGCCCCCCCCCCCCCCCCCCCCCGGCCCTCCTCCCGATGTCGTCACAAAATACAACAAAAAATCACTGGCCTAGGAGCTCGCCATCGCAGCGTGTCGCCAATCGATTGTAACGGCGCCACGTTGACGAGAAATGATGAGGAATTAAACGAAGCAAGCATCCACGCTCACGTTGTGCACCTCGGTGCGCATAAAATTCAGTGGCAGACGTGCTTGTTCGTAATGAGAAGGGTACCTGCATGCTGCGCTTTGCACAGCGCCCCCCCTTGCCATTGGGGGCGGTGGACTTGAAGCAGGCCATGAGCAGGGCATCATGGAAGGAAAACATGAAGCGGAGATTTTATTCATACGGAGGATCGGTGGAATATCAATGGCCTGTCTTTGGCTCGCCCATGTATGGACGTCCGCCAGACTTGTGGGGGCAAGGGCGGGCCCTCGCAGCCATTCCCAGCCTCTTGGGGGAAGAACGCACGCGTTGGCCTCGAAGAATGTTGGGTAGAGAGGTAGGTGTCTGCCCAACATCTGGTCGTGGATTACTTCTTGACGATGTTTGATGATGATGGAAGCACTCCTTTGTTTTCTTTTTCTCTTGGGACACGACGCTGAGCACAGTACAGATAATCATCTGTGCATGGACGTGTGGACTGCCATGAGCATCGTCTACTAGTAAACAAACTCTAGATGAACTCGCCAGCTCGGCTAGACAGCCATCCTGCCTCGCTCTGAATTACATGCGCGCAGCGCGTGTTGTCGGCAGAGAAGACATACGTCATTGAAATCACATGATGTCTCGATTCGGGTCACGCAAATAAATGCCTGAAGACGGCCACTGTATACGCTACCCGTTTAAATGGGCGAGAGAAGACGTACCAGCATCGCTTGGATCACTCCATCAGGTTGGTACCTAGCAGGTGGGAGGTAGGTAGGTTCAATGATGCGAAGCCAGGAAATAGACAGAGAACCGCGTCACAGGTTAAACTGCCGCTTATATTGTCCAGGGTCGGCGTACTATGCCATCCATGCCAGGCCGTTGCTCTGTCCCGTTTCGCGGGTTCCGCCATGTTGAAAAAAGTCATGCAGAGGCCCGCTGCCCGGCCGTCTCGCGCTCATTCCTGACAAGACAGGATCTGTATGTCATTTCATGGCACACCACATGCTCGAGCCTGCCCTGCTGGCTGCATCCGGACAGGTGCAGACCTGAACCTGTCCGTGTACGCATGTATATTCATTGTCATGAGAGGGCGCGCGGCCGCGTTTCAGACGCGATATATACATGTACATATATACATACTGTGCTGGACATATATATATATATATACTGTGCTATATATATATATATATATACTGTGCTAGACATATATATATTGTACTGGACATATATATACTATACTAAATATATATATACTGTACTGGATATATATATACTGTACTAAATATATATATACTATACTGGACATATATATACTGTACTAGATATATATATACTGTACTGGACATATATATACTGTACTAGATATATATATACCGTACTGGACATATATATACTGTACTGGACATATTTATATGAGAGATGTCGACATGGCTGGGGGCGGCAGAAAATCACGTCACTCTAGAAGTCGGAAATTCTATTCTACAAAAGGGGATTTGATGATTTGGAAAAGATTGTGGCGAGCGGGGAAAGACCAAAAAAGGTATGAAGGAAAGAGAGAGAGAGAGGAGGGGGGGGCG
>AFQZ01001040.1:0-18579 GCA_000222935.2 Aciculosporium take MAFF-241224
CCTCTTATAGCTAAAGACATAAAGCTATACCAGAGCATAATAGGTACTATAATATACCTTATACTGCTTATAAGACCAGACGTGGCTTTTACCCTATAGTGGCTATTAACAGCCCTAGCTACACCTTATATAAAGTACCTAAATACAGCTAAAAGCCTGCTTAGGTATTTATCTAGTACTTAAGAACTAGCTATATCTTATATAGGTCCCCTATTAAAAGCTATTAAATCCAGTATATTAAATATGTTACTTAGATTTTGTAATAGCGATTTTATAAAAGATAAAAGGTCTTTTAAATCTACTTATATATACCTTTGTAAGCTAGCTAGGGGCCCTATAAGCTAGAAGTCTAAAAAGGCTTTTACTATAGCTTTATTAACTATAGAAGCTAAATCTAATACAATTTATAAGGCTGTTTAAGAATTAAAGTAGTTAGAAGGGATATTTATAGAGCTTAAAATGCCTTTAAACCCTCCTATTTAACTTTATTATAATAACTAAAGTACTATAAAAACAGCTTATAATCCCGCTCTTTATAGCTATATAAAGCATACCCTTCTGAAATTCTACTATAACTAGCAGCTTATATCCTCTAGATTAGCTAAAATATAGTACCTAAATACAAAGAAAATACCAGCTAATAAATTAACTAAGCCTTTAACTATTTCTATTTATAAGGCTTTTATAAAGCTTATAGGGCTAGGGGCCCTATAATTATCTATCTAGTTATATAACATTCTTATTAAAAAAGCGGCTTTTTAAGGTCACTAAAAACACATATAAAAATTCAGAAATTTACAAAAACAAACCATGCCTTTAACAGGCCCTTTTTTAGTAAATCGTACGTTAAAAACAGCGTTTTTTAGACTATCTTATAGCCCTAAAGCAGGGCTATATTCTCCGTACCTTTAAATCTTTAAATTATATTATTTAGAATTCTTTAAATTGTTTTGCATAACCCTTCCTTTTAATCCCTAAGAGTTCTTTAAAAATAGTATTAAAAATTATAGGGAATTTTTAGCACTCTAGTAGTTAAGATATAGGTATTTCCTAGGTAGTTAGACAGACCTACTTTTATAGCTAATAAGATTATTTTAGCAGCTATAGGCAAGAATACTAATAATTATTAATAATTATTAATAATTAGTATTAACTTTTTATACCTTATTATAAGCTAATAATAGCTATAAAATACATAAAAATACAGGAATTTAAAGCTCTTTTAATTGCCTTATAGCTAATAATAAGTGCATAAAAACGCGACTAGCAGGTTAGCAGCTAGCTAGCTATTAAAGCTACTAAAGGTTAAAATCTTAACCTTTAGAGGAAAATTCTGCTAATTTAGAATATAGAAAAGCAGGGCAATAACTTAACTACTTTTCTTTATAGGAAAGTAGGTTACCCTATAGGTTATACTAATTTGTAAATATCTTAATAACTAAAGGTCTTAGAAAAGTCTTAGGATTACCATTAAAATTAGGGAATTTAAGGCTTTCTTTTTATATGTGATGGATTCGAGCTGAAAGCTCGGATCTACACAGCCGGAAAGCGGAGGGCTTTATGTAAGCAATATATAAGCGGCTTAGGCCCTAGTCATATACATAACTATAAAGGAAGGGTTACTAGAATTAAATAGATCTTTTCCTTCTCTTCTTCTTTATAAATAATATTCTTATTTAAGTTACTAGCTTTATAGTTACATCCTAGTAAGACTATAATATATATTATTTATCTTTTTATTATCTACCCTAAAAACCTTAATAGATATAATATAAGGGTTATACCTATAATAAATAGAATAATAATAAATGTAATATAATATAACACTATAGCTAACCTAGCTAATACTAGCTCTATACAGGAGCTGCTATACCTTTAAAGCATAGTAGTAGTATAGGAAATAATAATTAAGAATATAGTAAGTAAAATTACTAAGCTAAAATAATAGCTATAAACAGCATCTACTTTAGCCGTATCTTTTAATACTAATACAGGCGCTTTAAGCGCAGGCAGATAGTAAGTGGCCTTAATAAAGGTAAAACTAAAGAGAAAGCCTATTAATATAAGTAACTCTTATAAAGGGAACCGGATTAAATATCTAGCATAAAGGCGCCTTTTAGTTTATAAACTTAAGGTAAATAGCGCCTTTATTAGGAATAATTAAGATAAATAGTGTTTTATTTACTAATACTTATTAACTTAGGTTTAGGCTTAGGTTTTACCCTTCTTTAAAATAAGAGAATTTATTAATTATACTCTAAAAAAGTTCCTGACATATCTTAACACCTTATTCCTAAATCCTTATTAAGCAAAGCATACTGCTATTAAACTAAATTAAGTTAAATAACAACTTAGAGAGAAATTTAATGATTTTTTTGTCCATTTTAAGTAAAAGCTGGTCTTAGTAAAAGGATATTATTAGGTAGAATTTATTAAATTATTTAAACTATATATAGCTTTAAATAAAAAAATATAGGACTACTATATAAAATATAACATCCTTTATATAAACTACTTTTAGGTAGTAGAGAGGTTATAAAGTATTACCCTTAATCATAAATCTTATAAAATAGAAAAATACTTAAAGGCTTAATACTATATAATAACTAGATCCCCTTTAGCTATATCCTAAAATAGGAAAGGTAACGTAAAAATAACAGGCATAAACATTATATTCTCTTCTAGGCAGTAAAAGATATATACTAAGTAGGTTTTAGTAGAGGAGATATAATTATAATATAATAATAAATAGTGCTTATACTGTAGAGTCACTAGATATTAATTAAAGGCATGCCACCTCCTTCCTATATGTTCTCTAAAGACTAATATATATATAGTTAATATAACTATATCCTAGGTTAGATCTAAAGTTAAAAATAACTTAGAAAAAGACAGCCTTTAACTTAAGGCTTAATAAGGGGGAAGAAAATAATAGTTAGCTATTATAATCACTATAAAAGGCATATAAATAAATAAAAAAGAAAATAAACTCTAATCCTTTTTTATTACTAGTTTTATTTAATAAAATAGCCTTTGCTAATATATAAGTAAATAATAAGTATAATAGCTATACTACTATAAGTAAATCTTTTATATAGAGTATAGGGTTTCCTATATTCCTATTAGCCTAACCTTAAACAATCTAAATAGCTATTTTTATTAAAAAGCAAGGCTAGGATAGCTACTACTAAGGCTTAATTATAATATCTAGGGTTACCCGGTTTACTACTAATATAAATAGCTAGAGTTTTTTAGTCTTAATATATATAATCCTAGGTCTTACTTAGTTATATATCTTAGGAACCCTATAGTTAAAGTAATATAATATTATAATTTATATAGCCTAAGAGTTGCTTATAGTCTGTTTATTAAGAAACTTTTAGGTATAAGTAATATTTACTAGGAAGGTAGTAACTTTAATAATTATAATATTAGGCTTAGTATATACTAAGATAGTGTAATAAGTAGTAGTAAGAAAAAAAAAGATATATAGTTTCTAGCTACTAAACTATAAGATATAACTATAATACTTAACATTACTACACCTAAACCAGACCTAGTTAGAATGCTTTTAAACTACTTATTAAAAGAGCTCTAGGATTTTAAAGACCTATTTAATAAGAAAAAGGCAAATATATTACTATTATATAAAGAGACTACAGACTATTATATTTAACTATAGAAAAACCCTAATAGTATAAACCCTAAGCTTCCTTAGGCTTCTTTATATAATATACCTTAAAAGTAACTTTTAAAGATACAAAAGCAAATTATAAATCTTATAAATAAAGATTAAATATAAGCTAGCTCTTTATTAGCTAGGGCTCTAGTCTTACTTATTAAGAAGGTAGGAGGGGGTTAGCGATTTTAAATAAACTATTAGGCATTAAATAAAGTCACAGCCTAGGATAAGTACCCCCTTCCTTTAATTAAAAAGACCCTTTACTTTCTAGCTAAAGTAAGATACTTTACTAAGCTTAATATTTATATAGCCTTTTATAAGCTATAGATTACTAAAGGGGATAAGCAGTTAATAGTATTTTAAATATAATTTAGACTCTTTAAGTAGCTAGTTTACCCTTTTAGTTTAGTAAGAGCACCTACTACTTTTTAATAATATATTAATAATACCTTAGAGAATATATTAAGAGACTTTATAATAGCCTATCTAAATAATATCCTTATTTATATTAAAGGCTTTAAGAAAGACTATATAGTAAAAGTATAGGAGGTCTTATAATAACTAAAATATACTAAGCTATACTTAGATATTAATAAGTATATATTTATAGTTATAAAGGTAAAGTACTAAGGATTTATTATAAAAGCTAGAAAGGCTATCTACCCTAACCTAGAAAAGATTATAGCTATTTAGAATTAGGAGTCCCCTTAAATAGTCTATAAGGTATAAAGCTTCTTAGGCTTTATAAATTTTTATTAGGAGTTTATTAATAATTTCTTAGACCTTATAAGCCATCTAACTAACCTTACTAAAAAGGCTGCTAGGTTCTACTAGTCCCTAGAATATAAAAAGGCATTCTGGGCGCTTAAAGCTGCCTTTATTTTATCTCTAAATCTTATATAATAAGATTCTAACTTTAAGATATAAGTAAAGGCTAATTTCTCTCATAAGGCTATAGGCAGATACCTCTTTTAATATAATTTAAAGGGAGTATAAAGGCTAGTAGCATACTACTTAGCACAGCTAATAGCTATATAGCGGAATTATATAATTTATAATAAGAAGCTCTTTAGTATTATTTCCTGCTTAAAGGTATAGTTAGCTAAGCTAAGGAGCATAGCCTAGCTGTTTATAATTCTTATAAATTATAAGAATCTAAAGTATTTTATAGCCCCCTAGAAGATATTTAAAAGATAAGTAAGATAGGTAGAAATATTATCCCTTTTTAACTATTACTTATGCTATTACTTAGATATATAGGCAGGTTATCTAGATACTCTGTTTTAATAAAACTAAGATTAGAGAAAAGAAGGATAGCTAGTAAGTTATATGTTTTGCCTAATTTAGGGAATATTAGAGATAATTTAAGAGTTAGGAGCTAATACTATAAACCCAGTTAAGGTGTAAATAATAGGTAAACTAAAAGAGAGTAATAACTAGAATAAGGATAACCTAGATAATTTAAAGATAACAGTAGGCTTTAATCTAGAGGTTTTAAGTACCCTCCTACTAGGCTTTAATTTGTTTTAAGATAGATAGCTTTAGGATTTATAGGACTAAGAGGTTACTAAGAATAGTCTATACTAAATCTAACTAGGAATAATACTAGTAATAGAGTAAAAGTTTCCTATATTTATAGAAACATAATTATAAATAGCAAACTATACTTTTAATATATAAGAAGTACTATAATTTTAAGGATAGCTTTAAGTACCTTATTATAAGCCTCTTACTACCTTACTTATATAATAGGTTTATAACTTGCCTATATTAAGCCACTTAGGGTAAAATACTACCTTTTAGGCACTATATAGGGATTACTACTAGGATAGGATGTTAAAGAATATAGTATAATATATATAAAACTATTATTACTTTAGTAGGCATAAGAGCTAATAACTTTATTAGGGTTTGTTAAAGCCTATACCAGCTATAGACCATTACTAGTTATAAATCTCTATAGATTTTATAATAGAGCTTCTAGCATATAATAAGGCATTGCCACGCTTCCTAATAATCATTACAGACTGTCTCTTAAAGTATATATAGCTAGAGGTAATAACAAGTATAGCAGCTAAAGTATATACAAAATGGTTTAAATATTACTAGTAGTGTTTCTATGGATTTCCTTACTAGATTATCTCTAATTACGGTTTAAATTAGCTTAGTTGCTTTTAGACTACACTTTATAATTAAATAGGTATTAAGTAATTACTATTTACATCCTATTATCTGTAAATAGATAGTAGTATAAAACAGGTAAATTAGAAGGTACAGGCAGTTTTATAAGTAATAGTTGCTTTCTTATAGTATAATTAGGCTAACTATCTACTAGTATATTAAATAGCGCTTAATAACCAGATCTTAATAGTAACTAATATAAGTACAAACCAGGCACTAAAGGGCTTTAATATTAAACTAGTCTAGTGTATATTAAACAAAACCAGAAGCCTAATCTTACCTAAGGAAAGAGCTATATTATTCCTAGAATATATTTAAGAAGGGATAGTAATAGCATAAGCTATAATTAACTTTATATAATAATATTAGCAGAATATAGTAAATGTTTTCTAGCACCTAGCAGAGCATTACTAAATAAGGGATTTTATATAGTTAAATCTTTATTATATAAAAATAAACCATTCTAGCTAAAAACTTAACGAAATAAAGGTAAAATATAAGGTCTTAAACATACTAACTTTACTTACTATCCATTTAGATATCCTATAGAGAATATACCTAGTTTTTTATATAAACCTTATTAAGAGGGCAGCTTTTAATCTACTATTATTATAATAGCTAGCTAATTTTAGACTAAGCCTAATACTTTTGCTTTATAAAGATAATTTAGATTTAGTAAAATATAAGGTTAAGAAAATAGTAGTAGTAAGAAATGCCTAAGGATAGGGTAATTAACAGGATATATTAGTTAAATAGGCAGGTTATATTTAGCTAGTATAAGAACTCTTAGAAAGTTTTTTAGATATAATGGCACTAGAACGGTATAAGGCATAATAGGGTAATATATATAATAATAATAAGCCTAAGAGGAGGCGTCTTAGGGGCGAGAAAGGGGCTATATAATAGATTTAAGCTTAAAGCTTGGATCTATATAGCTAGAAAGCAAAGGGCTTTATATAAGCAATATATAAGCAGCTTAGGCCCTAGTTACATACATAACTATAAAGAAAGGATTACTAGAATTAGATAGATCTTTTCCTTTTCTTCTTCTTTATAAATAATATTCTTATTTAAGTTACTAGCTTTGCAGTTACATCCTAGCAAGACCATAACATTATATAATAAATTTTTTTAGATAAAATTTAGAAAATTAGAAAAGTAAAATGTAGGATATATTAGCAACTAGTTTATTAGGCCGTGAGTTTATTTTTTTATTTTTATATATATATAATTTTTATAAAAAAAGAAAAGTAGCTTATAAAACCCAGCTAGCAGCCATAGGGCCTAAAAAAGGTTAGTAGGTATGTAAGGAAGCCACACACTTCCTTACCAGACCTAACAGCTGTTGCCACTGCTAGATACTAGAAATTCTATAAAATTTTATATAAATTCAGTATAACTTGCCCTATAGATCCGGCGTAAACTTCAAAGATACCTACTATTTTCAATAAAGAATATAATAGTTAATTATATATGTAATATAGTTATTAATTTATTGTTTAGTAGCTGTATTTATATTAATATTTTTAACTAATGTAGTCTAGTTTTATATTAAGATTAGGCAGTATTTATAAAGCTTTTAGGAAAGGGTACTCTTTAAAAGTTCTTTTTTATAAATATCCTATTAAAGCTATTTATTAAAATCTGTAATGGATTCGAGCTTAAGGATCGGATCTTTACAGTCGGAAGAATAACCACGTTATAAAAGCCAGACTTTACAAGCTATATAAGCAATATAAGTTAGATATATATATTAATATACATTAATTTAGCCTCTTAACTTACGCTTTATGCTAGTAAATTAGACCTTATATATATTTAGATTTATCTTACTCTAGCCTTTTTACTTAGGCTATATAATAGTAAATAGGATAAGCTATAAAGGCAGGAGTTCTAAAAGGATTATAAATCTTTTTTTTTCTTCCCTAAGAAGATTATTCTTATTTATAGTTACTAATACTATAGTTATATATTAGCTAGACTATAATATATAATTTTCTTTTTTTTTTCTTTATTTTAGAAACCTTTATAGGTTTTATAAAAAGGTAATATTTAATATAAATAAAACATAATAGGGCATAATATAGCCTAATATAGTAGGCGATTTAGTAGAAATAGACGCTATATAGAAACTAATAAGGCTTTAATATATTATAGCTATATATAAGTAAATAAACCAAGATATTACTAACTAAGTTATAATACTATTTAAGCAGCTTAAGATTATAACCACTTTAGCTATACCCTTTACCTAGGGTGTAGGCGCCTTAGGTATAGGCAAATAATATAAAGATCCTTTAATAAAGAAAAAACCTAAAAGAAAGCCTTTTAATATAAGTAACCTATATAATAGGAATTAAATTAAATACTAGGTATAGTATAGCCTTTTAGCTTATAAACTATAAGTTAATAATAACTTTATTAAGAATACTTAAAATAAATAGTATTTTATATACTAATATTTATTAGCTAAGGTTAGGGCCTGGGTTGCTTTTTTCTTTAAGGCTAGAAAAGCCCTTAGTTACTTCTTAAATAATTTTTTAAGATATTTTAACTCCTTATTTATAAACCCTTATTAACAGGAATATATTATTACTAAACTTAATTAAGTAAAATAATATCTAAGCAAAAAATTTAATAATTTTTTTATTTGTTTTAAATAAAAATTAGTTTTTACTAGAGAATATAAATAAGTAAATTTTATTAAATTATTAAAACTATATATAGCCTTAAATAAAAAGATATATAATTACTATATATGGCAGGATATCCCCTATACTAATTATAAATAAGTAGTAGTAAGACTTTAGGGTATTACCCTTAATATTAAGTCCTATAACCTAAAAGAATAATTAAAGACTAAATATAAAGAATAAACTAAATTCCCTTTAGGTATATCTTATAAAAAGGATAAAGATATATAAATAATAAGAGTAAATATTATATCTTCTATAGGGCATTAAAATGCAGGTAAAACCCGTGCTAAGTAGGTATTAGTAGAAATAATATAGGCTTATAAAGATAATAACTAATATTTATATTATAATACTACTAGCTACTAGACAAAGGCTTACTACCTCCTTCTGGCATATTGTCTACATTTTAATATTTATATTATAAAAATAATAAGTCCTTAAGTAAAATCTAAAGTAAAAGAGGATTTAAAAAAAAATAGCTCTTCAGCTTAAGGCTTAATAAGGGGGTAGAAAAAGGCAGAAAGCTTTCTTACTAAATACTACCTATAGGAAAAAATATATATAAATAAATAAATAAAAATATAAACTTAACTCACTTTTTAATACTAGTTTTATTTAATAAGGAAGCCTTTACTAATGTATAAGTGGATAATAGTTATAATAGTTATGCTGCTATAAGCAAATCCTTTATATAATATATAGGATTTCCTATAATTAATTTAGCCTAATTATAATAAATATAAACAGCTGTGTTTATTAAGAAACAGGGCTAAAAGGGTTTCTATTAAGGTCTTATAATAATATTAAGATTTACCTAATTTATAGCTAATATAAATAAATAGAGTTTCTTAGTTTTTATATATATAATACTAAGACTTACTTATTTATATATCTTAAGGACCCCTTAGTTAAAATAATATAATATTAAAATTTACACTATATAAGAATCTCTTATAGTCCGTTCTTTAAAAAATCTTTAGGTTTAGGTAATAACTATAAGGAAAACTAATAATCTAATAATAGAAATATTAGGCTTTATTTATAGGGAAATAGTATAATAAGTAGTAATAAAGAAATAAATAAATATATAGTTCTTAGCTACTAGCTTATAAAATATAACCTTTATACTAATAGTTATACCTATAGTAAACCTTACTTAGGCCTTAATAGACTACTTACTTAAGGAGCTTTAGGATTTCCTAGCCTTATTTAATAAAGAAAAGGTAAATATATTACTACTATACTAGGAGACTATAAACTATTATATTTAGTTATAGAAAACCCCTAATAGGATAAAGCTAAAGCTCCCTTAGGCCTCTTTATATAATATACCTTAGGAATAGCTTTTAGAAATTTAAAAATAAATTATAAATCTTTAGAATAAAGGTTAAATCCAGGCTAGCTTTTCCTTAGCTAGGGCTTTAGTTTTACTAGTTAAGAAAGCTAAGGGGGGTTAGTAGTTTTATATGAACTATTAAGTACTAAATAAAGTTTTAGTTTAAAATAAATATTCTTTTCCTTTAATTAAGGAAATGCTTTACTCTTTAGCTTAAGTAAGGTATTTTACTAAACTTAATATTTATATAGCTTTTTATAAACTATAGGTTATATAAGGAAATAAAGGCCTAACTATATTTTAAACTAGGTTTAGATTATTTAAGTAGCTGGTTTATTTATTTAGTTTAGCTAAGGTATTTACTATTTTTTAGCATTATATTAATAATATATTAGGGTATATATTAAAAGATTATATAATAGCTTACTTAAATAATATCCTTATTTATTCTAGAGGTTTAAAGAAGAACTATATATAAAAAGTATAAAAAGTTTTATACTAGTTAGAATAAGCTAGGCTATATTTAGATATTAATAAGTATATATTTATAGTTTAAAAAGTTAAATACTTAGAATTTATTATAAAAGCAGGAAAAGTTATTTATTTTAATTTAAAGAAGATTATAGCTATTTAGGACTAGGAGTTACCTTAATTAGTATATAAAGTAAGGAGTTTTTTAGGCTTTATAAACTTTTATTAAGAATTTATTAATAATTTCTTAAACCTAGTAGGGCCCCTTACTAACCTTATTAAAAAGGTAGCTAGGATTTATTAAACTCCTAAATATAAAAAGGTATTTTAAGCGCTTAAGACAGCTTTTATATTATTTTTAATTCTTATATAATAAGACCCTAACCTAAAAATATAAGTAAAAGCTAACTTTTAATAAAGCAATAGGTAAATACCTTTTATAATATAATTTAAAGGATATATAGTGGCTTATTATATATTACTTAGTATAACTTATAGTAGTATAATAAAACTATATAATTTATAATAAAAAGCTTTATAGTATTATTTCTTATTTTAAGATATAGTTAGTAGAACTATAAAGTATAGCCTAACTATTTATAATTCTTATTAACTATAAAAATCTAAAATATTTTATAGCCCCTTAAGAAATGTTAGAAAGGCAGGTAAGATAGGCTAAAATATTATCCCTTTTTAATTTTTACTTTTAATATTATTTAGATATATAGGTAGGTAGGCTAGATACTCTCTTTTAATAGAAGTAAAATTAAGGTTAAGAGAGCTGTTCTATAGAGTATATTATATATTTAGTTTAAAGCCTAGATATAGATAATATATCCCTAGTAAGAGTATAAATAATAGCTAAATTAAAGGAGGATAGTAATTAGAATAATAATAATCTGAATAAAATAATTATATAAGATGTTATTAGTATAAACTTAGCAGGGCTATTATTATAAGATTCTAACCTTTTTTTAGAATAAATATCTTTAGAATTTATAAAACTAGGGAGTTACTATAAATAGCTTATATAGTATAAAATTAAAAGCAGTTTAAGTAGTAAAGCGGAAATTTCCTGCCTTTATAAGGACTAAATCTTAAATAGTAAATTATATATTAAATACTTAAGGAGCACTATAATTCTAGGGGTAGCTTTAGATTTCCTAATATAAGCCTCTTATTATATTGCTTATATAATAGGTTTATAACTTACTTATATTAGGTTACTTAGGGAGGAATACTACTTTCTAGGTATTATAAAGAGATTATTATTAGAATAGGATATTAAATGATATAGTATAGTTTATATAAAATTACTATTATTATAATAAAAGGAAGAGTTAATAGCTTTAATAAAGGCTTTTAAAACCTATACTAGTAATAGACTATTACTAGTTATAAATATTAGTAGATTTTATAACTAATCTTCTTATATATAATAAGAAGTTACTATACTACTTAATAATTATTACGGATTACCTCTTTAAGTATATATAGTTAAAGGCAATAATAAGTATAGTAGCTAAGGTATATATAGAACGCTTTAAATATTACTAGTAGTAATTCTATAGTTTTCCCTATTAAATTATTTTTAACTATAGATCAGATTAGCTTAGCTGTTTTTAAACCATACTTTATAAGAAGGTAAGTATAAAATAGCTATTATTTATATTATATTACCCTTAAATAAATAGTAAAACGGAATAAGTAAACTAAAAAATATAGGCAGTCCTTTAAGTAGTTATTACCTTTTTATAATATAATTAGGCTAATTATCTCCTAGCTTGCTAAATAGCGCTTAATAACTAAATGTTTATAATAACTAGGCTAAGCATAAACTAGGCACTAAAGGGGTTTAATATTAAGCTAATTTAATAAATATTAAATATAACTTAGAGTTTAACTTTACTTAAAGGAAGGGCTGTATTATTCCTAGAATATCTTTAAAAAGGAATAATACTAGCTTAGGTAATAATTAACTTTATATAATAATAATAATAGGATATAGTAAATACTTTCTAATAACTAGTAGAATAATACTAGGCAGGAGACTTTATATAGTTAAATCTATGCTATATTAAGACTAATTATCCTAGCTAGAAACTTAACTAAATTAAAATAAAATATTAGGTTTTAAACACACTAATACTACTTACTATCTAACTTAATATTTTATAAAATATATACCTGCTGGTTTCACAGGGTGTGATTGCTGCAGCAATAACGGGGGGGTAACAAAGGTCTAATATTTATATTCTTATAATTATCTAAAGGGAAAAGAGGGGGACAATGCAGAAGTGTGGTGTTATAGCCACAGTACTGCCCTAGGTCACATAACATAGTAATCCAGCCAATTAGGGCATGCGTATCGTGCATATAACCTATAATTCCCAGTTACTATTGTATATCCCTTCTATCTTTAAGACAAGCGATTCTAACACTTACAAACTCTCTCTTTATTAAAAAAGAGAAATCGCTCTAAAACACTAAATAAATGACTTTTTCTTAGTCTAGAGCATCCTTAAAGTCCCTTAATTAATTACGTTTAGATTCATTAAATTTGAACTCTTTATTGCACGCTTAAGCAGCTTTAGCTTTAATACTTAATACCAGTCTCTTTACCTAACCTTCCACTTAAATCCAAGCCTTATTCTTAGTTATAAAGGTCTTAAGGCTTTTATTCAGGGAAGCCTTTGTTATTACGTTAGCAAGGTTATTATAGCTATTTATTTATTAGATTTCTGTGATTTCCCTTTGCTTATATAACTGTCATAGCGCTATAATATTAATTATAAGCCTTTTCTCCTTTATAGTACCTAACTTAATAATATACTTATATAATAAAAAAGAGTTAGTGCATATTATAATTAGAATGTTTAGCTTGTTTAATTAATTAGTAATAATCCTTAAAGTTATACTTATTATATAAGTAATATTAACTCCTTAGACTATTCTGTATAGCTCTAATGCTAAGGCGCTCCTTGTAACTCTTTTAGATTTTATAGAGCTATAGGTTATGATGTTACCTATAAGCATAAATTCAGAGGCATTAACGTTCCTTTCCTTATTCCCGAGAATAATTACATAGCCGATTTATAAGCTAAGGTCTTTGTTATTAGCAAAGGAGCTATTAATAAAAACATAGAGGGAGGCATTTTCTAGTGAGAGAGGTATATAGTAAAGTCCACAAGTCTGATTGTTAATTTGCCACTTAAGCCTCTTATTAAGCTTTATTATATTATCAGATTCTGGTTATTAACTTTAAGTAGTAACAGAAAGATTATAAGAGGCTTTAGGTTGGCAGATAAGAGTAATATATACACCTTAAGCCCTCTGCTTAATATATTAAGCTTAATTATCCTAGTTAACTTCTAATAACTTTTTTCCTTATGCCTTTTATTATAGGAAGAAGATGTTATTATTAGCTTTGCTTAAAATGTAACTATTAAACATTAATAGTATCGATTTCTCTAGGCATTGCTTTGGCTTTATAAGAAATCTGGCATTTTTTAATTTAACTTCTTTATAATTAAAGAATTTAGTATTACTAAGGCCTAACGTGTCATTAGTCTGCATTCTAATAAGTCTAAAACAAGAGCTTTCCTTTAAAGAAATAAGTAGACATAGGTTATAGGTAGAAGTAATTATCTAGAGTTTTTAGCAATAATAATTAAAATATATTAACCACTAATGCATGCCTGCTTCTGCTATTCCATATAGCGGCTTTATTACAACTATAATAACATCTGGCGGGTAGAGGTATGCAATTTGTACTAGAAGCTTTGCAAGAATTATGCGATTAAGCTTTATCTATAATTGCACGTATGCTTAGGTAATATCCCTTAACTAAGCTATAATGCCTTCTCTTTTTAGTAATAAAGCAAGAGTAACGATAAGCCTCTAGCTAGCTCTTTAAATCGTCGGGGACTGTGTAAGGATAACCTCTTTCCTATAGTCACTATAGCCTTAAATAACATATCGCAATTTTTTATATAGGGAATTAGTTGCTTTGCCCTTAATCTTATGTACTATTTATAAACTAAAGAGTCTCTTATTTCTATGCTTTTAAGGGTTAAATTAAACAAATTTAAACACATTTCTTGCTAGTAGAGCGTTAATCTCGGCCTTATTAGAGAGTTCAAATAGTTCTCTAAGCATGGTTATCTTTCCTTGCATATAGAGGTTAATTATAAGTTAAAAATCTGCCTTTTCTTTCTCTATAAGAAAAGCTTCTAGTTAAGGGTATTTCTAAGGTTTTTTACAGCCTCTTCGTATTAGATTCATAGGGTTATTAGGGGGAGTCTTATAGACAATTTTGTTAGGGGAAGTCTTATGAACAATTTCGTTAGGGAGAGTCTCGTAAATAATCTTGTTAATCTCGGCGTTTTCCTGGTCTGGGTTGTTTAGGCATAGGCCTTGCCCTTCTTAAGAGGTTAAAGCTATTCCTATAGCTTCCTTATTTTAAGCTTAGTTATTCTTATAAAAAGTCTCTGCTTCTAGCAAAGTAATGTATGGCTTAATAACCGTAGATCGAAACTTCGTAGGGCTATAAGGCATCTTAATAATATAAGTCTCTCTTTTTATTAAAAAAAGCTTATATAGGCTAGTCTATTTACCTTTCTTACAATAAACTTATATATCAGAGTTTAAGGGGAGATTATATGTTAGCAGGGTTATTAGGCTATTTTAAGTATTAAGGGCATTGTTAACTTAACGCCTTATAAGGCTGCGCCTTACTTTATTTATTGCTTTTTAAAGCATTTTAGCTCTTTAAGCAACTTTAAGGCTTAGGGGAGAATTATTTGTTATCCTTAGATATATTCTAAAGACTAAAAGGGTCGGGATAAGGCTATTTAGGCCAGCAGAGTTGTTAACTGCTTTAATAGCCATTTAAAGCATCTGCTCTTTTAAGAGAAAACTATAAGCTTTAGTCTTAATAATATTATACACTTTTTAAAGAGGGGTGTAATATTGCTTAAGTTTTCCGATGCTATTATGTGCTTTAATGGGGACTTTGTTAATGTTAATTAATAATAGTCAAGCTAAATGCCTGAATTCACTAGAAGCGAAGTTTCTTCTAGTATTATGGACTATCTAGTCTAGGGGACTAAGATATATATTAATCTAACATTCCTTAAGGGTATTCTAGATATCTTAAGCTTTCTGTTGTTAGGGTCTAAGAAAGCAAGCGGCTTAAAATAAAGTTGCTAAGTTAATAATATAAAGGATAGGCTTTTTATTAATTTGTATAATGTTAATAAGGACCTTATAGTTAAATTTAAGATTGTCTTTAAGAGTAAACTTAAATCTACTTAGAGCCTTAGCATTTATCTGATATTAGTAACAGGCGTATGTGATTTTTCCTATGTTAGCTCTATTGAAATCTTTACTAGCCTTAGCGAGAAGGTTGTGTAGTTGGTTGATTAAAGGGTGGCTAAATCGATAATAAAGTTGGCGAATTTCTGCTTTTAAGAGCATAAAGACGGCAGGTTCTTAGGAACTAATTGTTTACTAAGGATGTTCTTATTTTCTAATAATAAGTACTTTCTTTTCTCCTTAGATAAGGAGGTTCTTAAGATTATTAAGCTTAACACCTATTTTATCTATATTTATAATAAAATATAGAAAAGGTATGGCACTATTAAGAATATAAAAAGAAATTATACTAAAGATTATAGGAAGCTTTAAAATGCCATTTAAGGTTATACTTCTGGCACTAAAGTTGATAGTTCTCTGGTTAGAAGAAGGCTTAATTATAAGGTCTGTTATAAGGCACATTAAGGCTTTGACTTAACCTTGGCCAGCAGTTGAAATTCCAGCTGCTTTAGTATTTAGGAGGATACCGTAAAACGTTTCCATAGTATATTATAAATCCACAAGAAATACCTGCTTTTGTGTGGTTTTATTAGTATTGCAGTTATAAGGGTCTTTAATAAATAACGCGTGTTTAAAGGCGTTATCTTATAGGAAATTCACAGTTAAGGCAGAAAAGAGAGGGGGATTAGGTGCTTGTATAAAGAAAGTTATAAATATAAGGGTTTCTCGTGCTTCTCTATTGCTTTATGCTTTTTCTTCTTTAGAGGCAATAAATGCTACGTTCTAGGTAGCTTTTTTGTGTTTATCCTCATCCCTGCTGTCCAGGGGTAATAACTCTTTGTCTTTACCTTTAAATGCTTATAAGAATACGTGAAATTAGCATTTAAAAGGAGGGGATTTATGCCTTTAGTTGCTCCACTAAGTTTCTTTTGCTTTCTTTTATTTAGAGATAGGATAGTTAGTTAACTAACATCCTTCTTTATAATAAATAAAGTATTTCTTAGATCTAGCTTTATTTTAGGGTCAGGAAGCTTGTAAATATCGTCGGTTAGTAAACAAGACCATGTTAGTGCTTAGGGTAGTGTTTTAAGGTTAATACTTGCTTTCTCTTATAATCCATTAGCTTGTAGATGATTTCGAAACAGGTTTTATTATATCTTTTATTGTAAGGCAGTGGCGAATATTACTAACTATGCCTTTATAGGTATTGGTTCGGACGTAGGTTATCTGGTTGAATTTAGGGCTATCTTAAACAGATATTTCCAGTTAGCGCCTAAGGATTATATCTTTCTTAGAGGGGGGGTAAAGACCATTAAATAGGTCTAAGAGCTATTAAATCATTAATTCCAAACATTTAAGTTTAGTCTTTATTAGATTTTCAGCTGTAACGCAATGAAACTTTATCTCTTAAAATTGTATTTAGTAGAATTTTCGATTTTCTTCGGTCTTAAAGTTTTCCTTTATCTGCTTAGTTATTGTATTAAATAAAATAAGTCTTTTACTAAATTTCTTAAGGTAATACTTATAGGCATTACCTATAAGCATTATTAACAGTGCAAACGGGTATAACTTAGGCAAAATTCCTTATACTATATAGATATCCTTAAAGATTAGGACTTTAGGATACATAAAGTTAAAAAGTGCTCTAGAATACTTATTTTCCTTATTATAAACTCTAGCAAGGGAGTTTAAGGCTTTTTGGTCTATATTAGTGATTTTTTTTAATATAGTTTATTATTTTAGGGGAGAGGGAATTGTTATTTCTATTATTATTTCTTTAGTAGGAGGGTTAAGAGGGTTAGGGGGAGGTAAGGTTATCATTAATATTAACGTATTAATGGTGTTGTTTTCTGTCAGGAGCTTTCTATTAGGAAAGAAGACAGAATTATCTATACTAACTAAATTAGTAAGTATATGGTTAATTAGTCTTTGCAATCCTTCTTACGTATTAATTCCTTAATCTTAAAGAATATCTTAAAGTACTTATTAGACCTTAGGGGTAATCTTCTTAAAAATATCAGCATTTTATCCTTTAAAGTCTTCTTAGTATATAAACAAAAACCTAGTATCTTACTAGTTACTAGATTTATACTAGTTAATATAGTAGGCAAATTTGTTATAAAGTTCAGAAGTTATAGCTTTTTTAGGGTTAATTTGTTTATTAGCTTTAGCCTATTTCTCTGTAAAGTAGTTAGAATACTTTTAGAGTTTTACAGAAAGGGAGTCTTAAATAGGTTAATTAGCTCTAGTAGTAAAAGTTAAAGCTATTTTTAGTGTTTTCTCTATAATAAATAGCAAAGAAGATACTTTAATTATAAACTAGTAGCAAGTTAATAATAAGGGGTAAATTCCACAAAAAAACTTTCTTAATAATTATAAATAAGTAGTAAAAGTTAATAATAATAGAAAAAGTTACTTTTAGGTAGCATAAACAATAGATTCTGCATAATTAAGTAAATAAGTGCATTATATCGGAAGTTCGTCTCTTTTGTTAATTCCTAGCTAATTTATGGTTATAATAACCACTGATTAGTACTGGTTTCACAGGGTGTAATTACTATAGTAATAACAGGGGGGTAATAAAGGTCTGATGTCTATATTCTTATAATTATCTAAAGGGAAAAAAGGGGGACGATACAGAAGTATAGTGTTATGGCTACAGTACTGCCCTAGGTTACATAACATAGTAATCCAGCTAATTAGGGCACGCGCATTGTGCGTATGACCCACAATTCCCGGTTACTATTGTGTATCCCTTCCATCCTTAAGACGAGCGATTCCAACAATACCCTATCTTTCATATAGACTTAATAAAGAGAGCTATATTTAACCTACTATTATTATAATTACTAGTAAATTTTAAACTAGGGCTAATACTCTTGTTAAGCTTTATAGTG
>AFQZ01001039.1:0-18615 GCA_000222935.2 Aciculosporium take MAFF-241224
AATGGAAAGGAAAGGAAGTGGTTGATTTCTAATCAACCCACTAAGACCCACCAGAGCATACGTTATCCTGTTTCCAAGGAATTCCACACAATTCTACAGGGCGTATCTCCCTGGTTTCTTCCCATCTAGGGTACATTTAGATACCATTAGAATCCTCTGGAAAGGGGCTTCCTAATGAACTTAAATATGCTTATGTAAGCACGCTAGATCTCCAGTAATCCGGAAGGTTAGTTGATAACCTTTAAGAGGCCAGGTAATCTAGCCTTGCCTGTAAGCTTTAGTGGTAAAATGCACTATAAAGCTTAACAATAATATATTTAATATTATAAGTTTAGAGCTATATAAAGGTCTAAATCCCAATAAGGCTATAGTAATATTATAACTACTTATTTATAACTAGAAATCATATAAGGTTAAGTAAATTATAATATATAAGTATTAAGGTAAGCAGTGTAAATACTTAGTAAAGTAAAAAGGCTATAATAAATTAGAGAATTTCTAGGTACTAAAAAGAAACTTTAATATATAAGATAATATAATAAATTATAAAAGGAGAATAGTAATAAGGTAGTAAAGTATATATATAATATATTATAGGAGATATTAGTAATACTTAAAAATACTTATCTCTATTAATAATAGAGTAATAGCTACTAAAAGCATTATAATCTTGCTACTAATAAGCTACTCTTATTTAAAGCTATTATTAGAGTTATTAGCACTTATAAAGTTAGATTTAATACTAAGCAATTCTAATATAGTATAAGGGATAGTTATAGGCATAATATATATAATAAGGGGAATCTCTCTTATAGTAGGCTTATATAGCTAGTAATAAGTTAGCTATTATAAAGTTATAAATAGACTAAAAGATATATATATTCTTACTATATATATAGATATATTATAGGTAGTTAGTGATTTTTATTTATATAAGTATAGTAGTATAAGCAATACCTTATAAGATTATAGTATGCTTATTATTTTTAAGCTTAAGCTTAATATTTACCTAGAGATATATACATTAGGCATGTTTATAAATATTAGAATTTTTTACCTTAGCTATTATAACAGCTAAATTCGCCTATATACTTATAATACCCTAGGAATTATTAGTAGTAAATTAACTATAATTAAGTAATAAACTTATAGGCATTTAATAGTAGTAGATATTATTAGTTTTCTTCTTTATCTCTTTAAACATTTTCTAGTAAAAAATACTAATTTAAGCAGGTATTTAGTAGCTAGTTAGTAATAACTAAAATAAGAATAATTATAAGAAACTAATACTATTATACTCCTTATTATTCTAGGAGTAATAAGAGTATTTTACACTATAGGCTATAATAATTAGTAATAGAATAATAAAGTATAAGCAGTATACTTACTATTATATATCTTTTTATAAGGCTTAAGGATAGTAATATACTTAAGAAGGTAAATAGGCTTAGTATTATTAGACTTAGGGAAGATCTACTAGGTTACTACTATATAGCTATAATAATAATAAGGAATTTTTTAGACCCTAGTAGTAAGTTAGCTATAGCCTAAGGGCATAAGTATTTAGATAATATACTAATTAACTCTAAAGATAGGCATTATAATATTTAGCTTACTAAGAGTAAGAGGAGGAGCTATAAAAGAAAAAGTAAAAGATTAACTAGTATAAGGTATAATAACTAGTAATTATTAGCTATAAGTAAGTAGTGTATATATAGTATTAAGTATATAACTTATTAAATAAATAGAATAGATAAAGAAGATAAGAATAATGTTAAAATTTATATATATATTAATAAAAGGGAAGTAATAATAGCGGCTAAGCTGTAAGAAAGTAAAGACATAATAGTAATAGAAGATAATATATAAGTAAATAATAATAAGGAAAAAAGGAAAAAACAGGCTAAAGAAAGGGGGGAAGAGACCTTTTTATAGCTGGATAATTAGGCTACTAATCTAATGCATATACCTAGATTAATAATGTTATTTATATAATTAAGCACTAAGGTACTTAAGAGCGATTTCTCTATAAGTAGTATTAATATTATAATAAAGTAGTAAGCTATAAAGCTAATATAAGCAAAGTGTAATAGCTTTAATAATAAAAAAGAGTTAAAAGTAAATTATAAGTAATAAGAAAAAATAGCTTTAGGTCTAGTAGGCTTAGTAATATTATAAAGTTAATATTAAGAATAAGTATAAGCTAGTACCTAGTAGAGACCTTGCTATAAGGTTATTATAAGATTAGATTTACTATTAAAAAAATAGGAAGCAGGGTAGGCTTAGTATAATGCATATGTGTTTAGCAAAGTTATAATAAATAATAATATATAAGTTATATATTTAAGAAAAGGGGCTTACTAGGTTATAGTAAAAGAGTTATAAGAGAGCAGAGACTAAGGCCTAGAACTACCTATAGTAATTAAGGGTAATTATAAATAAGAGGAGGCGCTCTATTAGGAGAGTTATAAAATAAGAGCATAAGAGTATAAAGACCTACTAAGGCAAGCCGCGCCCTAGCTATATATAGGTATATTAGGGGACAGGCCTTATAGAGAGATAGAGAGACTAGTAAATATAGCATTTACATTACTAACCCTATCTGCAGCTATTTAGCTTTAAGTACGCTTAACTATAGCCTTCACTCCACTAGTAGACCTCCAACCGTAACAATTAGCCTCTTTTCCTTTATTATACATAGCTTAACAATATATTTATATAGTAAGAAAGAGTTAGTACATATTATTATTAGGATTTTAGGCTTTTTTAATTACTTAGTAATAATATTTAGAGTAGTGTTTATTATATAGGTAATATTAATACCTTAAACCATCCTATATAGCTTAAAAGCTAAGGCATTCCTTATAACTTTCTTAGACTTAGTAAAGCTATAAGTTATAATATTTTCTTTAAGGGTAAATTTAAAGGCATTATTATCCTTCCTTTTATTACCTAGGATGATTACATAGCCTAGTTAAGAGCTAAGGTCTTTATTATTTATAAAAAACCTATTAACAAAAACATAAAGAAAGGCGTTTTCTAGTAAGAGAGATATATATTAAAGTCTATAGTCTTAATTATTAATTTGTTATTAAAGCCTTTTATTAAGCCTTAAACTATTATTAGATTTTGATTATTAAACTTAGGCAGTAATAGAAAGATTATAAGATGCTTTAGGTTAACATATAAGAGTATTATATGCTTCTTAGGCTTGCTATTTAACATATTTAGCTTGGTTAGTTAGATTATTAACTTATAATAGCTTCTTTTCTTAGGCTTTTTGTTATAAAGAGAAGGTATTATTATTAACTTTGCTTAGAATATAGCTATTAAATATTAGTAGTGTTAAAATTGTTAATTTCTCTTTTAGCTTTATAAGGAATTTAGCATTTTTTAATTTAACCTCTTTATAATTAAAGAATTCAGCATTATTAAGTCCTAAGGTGTTATTAGTCTGCATTTTAATAACTCTTAAGCAGGTGTTTTTGCTAGAAGAAATAAAGAAATAAGGGTCATATATAGAAGTTATTATTTATAGCTTTTAATAATAATAATTAAAGTATGTTAACTACTAATATATACTAGCCTTTGCTATTTTATATAGCAGCTTAATTGCAACTATAATAACATCTAGCAGGTAGATATATGCAATTTATATAGAAAGCTTTATAAGAATTATATAATTTAGCTTTATTTGTAATTAAACATATGCCTAGGTAATGTCTTTAAGCTAAGCTATAATGCCTTCCTTTTTTAATAAGAAAGTAAGGGTAATAATAAGCCTTTAACTAGCTTTTTAAATTATTAGAAACTATATAAGAAAAACCTTTTTTCCTTAGTTACTATAACCTTAGATAATGTATTATGATTTTTTATATAAAAAGTTAATTACCTTGCCCTTAATTTCTTTTACTATTTATAAACTAAAGAGTCTTTTACCTCTATGCCTTTATAGGTTAAATTTAATAAATTTAAACACATTTTTAGCTAGTAAAGCATTAATCTTAGCTTTATTAAAAAGTTTAAAAGGTTCTCTAGGCATGTTAATCTTTCTTTATATATAAATGTTAATTATAAGCTAAAAGTCGGCTTTTTCTTTCTTAATAAGAAAAGTCTTTACTTAAGGGTGTTTCTAAGGTTTTTTACATCCTCTTTATAGCAGGATTATTACTTTGTTAGTTAGAGTTATAAGATTATTAGGGGGATTCTTATAAATTTTATTAAGTTTAGCGTCTTCTTACCCTTAGCTGTTTAGGCTGTAGTCTTGCCCTTCTTAGGAAATTAAGGCTATTTTTATAGCTTTATTATCTTAAGCCAGGTCTTCCTTATAAGAAGATTTTACCTTTAGTAAGGTTATATATAGTTTAATAACCATAGACTAAAAATTCATAAGGCTATGGAGCATCTTAATAATATAAGTCTCTCCTTTTATTAAGAGAAGCTTATAAGGGCTAGTCTATCTGCCTTTCTTATAATAAACTTATATATTAGAATTTAAAGAAAGAGTATAGGTAGGTAAGGTTATTAGGCCGTTATAGGTATTAAGAGTATTATTAACTTATTACCTTATAAGACTATATCTTGCTTTATTTATTACTTTCTTAAGTATCTTAGCTTTTTAAGCAATAATAAAGCTTAAAAAAGAATTATTTATTAGTCTTTAATAGGTTCTAAAGACTAAGAGGGTAGGGATAAGGCTATTTAGAATAGCAGAGTTATTAACTGCTTTAATAGCTATCTAAAGTATCTGCTTTTTTAAGAAAAGGCCGTTAGCTTTAGTCTTAATAATATTATATACTTTATAAAGAAAGGCGTAATATTGCTTAAGTTTTCTAATACTATTATAGGTCTTAACAGGGACTTTATTAATATTAATTAATAATAGTTAAGCTAAATACCTAAATTTACTAAAAGCAAATTTTCTTTTAGTATTATAAAATATCTAGTCTAGGTGTCTAAGATATATATTAATCTAGCACTCTTTAAGGGCATTCTAAATATCTTAAGCTTTTTATTATTAGGGTTTAAGAAAATAGGCTGCTTAAAATAATATTACTAAATCTATAATATATAGGACCGGCTTCTTATTAATTTACATAATATTAATAAGGATCTTATAGTTAAATTTAAGATTATCTTTAAGGGTAAACTTAAATCTACTTAAAGCTTTTATATTTATTTAGTATTAGTAGCAGGCATATATAGTTTTTCCTATATCAGCCTTATTAAATTCTTTACTAGCTCTAGTAAGAAGGTTATTTAATTAGTTAATTAATAGATAACTATTGTAAGGTATAGCTAGATATAAGAAGGCACGCCTAATTATACCTAATACTATCCCACAGCAGTATTGGAAGTCTCTTACTTAATAAGCAAGTATAATAAACAGAGGTCTTGCTTATAAGCTATAGGGTATATAGCTTATAATACAAGCTCTAGAAGAGAGCAGGGAACAATAACAAAAAAGGTACAAGGTAAAATATATCAAAAAGATCGTATTACCAATGCTGGTGTTGTTGTTGTTGTTAAGGTTGAGAAAATCTGTCAGGGGAGTCACAAGACAAGAGCGTGAGAGTACGGAGACCCACTAGGGCAAGCCGCGCCCTAGCTATACACAGGTATATAGAAGGACAGGCCTTGCAGAGAGATAAAGAGGCTAGCGAATATAGTATTTATATTACTAACCCTACCTACAGCTATTTAGCTACAAGTATGCTTAACTATAGCCTTTACTCTACTAGTAAACCTCTAACTATAACAGAATATTTGCTTTTTCCTATAGGAATAGTAAACTATTAGCTTAGTAAAGATATTAACCTAAAGAATAAACATATAAGCAAGCAGCCGTATTAACATAGTAACCATACAGGCATTAAATAAATTTAACAAAAACAGAAGCAGCTCTAGCATTACTATAGCATAAGATGTTACACTATAGCTAGAACCCCTTATACTTATATTAGAGGGTAGAACAGAAGAACCTATAGGAATAAGACAAACTTACCTTAATAGCACTATAAGTAATTAGTATTATTAGCTTAAACCCTAGCACACCTAAATTTAAAATATTAATACATAGGCTAAGGAGGAAGATAAGTTAGATTAAGAACTTAAGGAAGCTATAAGGAAGCTATGCCTTATCTAAAAGCATACCTAACTTAAGAAAATACAGTAGGACTTAATAAACCCTTTAGTAACTATACTAGAGAAGCCTAGTCTAACTGCTTCTCCCTAGACAAACACTCTAGGCAACTAATTAATAGCAACTTACCTGCAACATAGCCTTGCAAAAGCATAATTAAAAGCCCCAGTCTATAAGGGAAATAGCTATAAGAACTTATAATCCTTCCTTACAAACCTGAACGTAGCTTTTATTATAGATAGAGCAACCTTTATAGACGACTTAACTAAGGTCGCCTATACTAGCAGCTGCTTAGCAGAAGAAGCAAAGTAATAATAAAATAGGTATGTAGCTATAGATAGTATTATAGACTTTGATAATTATAGCTAGAAGGACTTTGTTATATAGCTAAAGGACAGAGCAATAGATAAGAACACATGCTACTTAAAAGCAATAAAGTCACTACTATAGTTATAGTAATAAGACAATTAGCTATTTACAGCATTTATTAAGATTTAGGGCAAGATAGAGGGGGAGTTGCCTGAAGATATTCCTAAGAGAATTTGAATTTGCATGTTTATTAATAGCTTAAACCATGTAATAAGGAAGCAGGTCCTTAGCTAAGAGTTCCCTAAGTCTTAGGTACACCTTATTAAATAAGGTTATAAGGCAGAAGTAGCTACTAAGGGGTATAATAAGAGACCCTATCTTTATAGGAAACAAGCTAGGTTAATATTACTATTAGAAGATAAGCAGGGGATAAGTAGTAAGAAAGAAACAACCTAGGGCTAGCGATCTTATTCTTATTTTAAATATGGAAAATACAGCTATATTACTTTTTATTACAGAGCACCTAATTACGAGACGTGCGGTTCGGATAGGCATATAACAAGTTCGCACTATAGTAACCGCAAAAAAGCAGCGCAGGCTACAGACCTAAATATAACGCTAGTAACTATAATATACGCTTAGAGATATATTATTATAGTTAAACCCCTAGGCTAAATTAAGAACTTTAAGAACAAAATTAATAACTCCTAAATAAGGATAAGGACGAAACTGTAGTAAGAAGGAAGCTAGGTAGCAGTAAACGCACTGTTTAATCTAGGAGCAATAAACTTAATAATACATTTAAACTTACTATTAAAGGCTAACTAGAGTAGGGTAAAAGCAGATAAGGCAAAGCTAGAGAGTGCCTTACTAATAGAACTAAAGCACTAGGGTGTTATTAATAGGGTAGTACGAATAACAGACAGTATAGGTTACAGCAAATTCTATTAACTCTGCTGCTATATAGTAAATACTAGAGAAGGACTAATCCTAGGAATAGACTAGGCCGCAGACTATAAGCCAAAAGTACTATTATGGGCATTAGGTTATTAGAAACACCCGGTGATAAGGGAACGCCTAAAGCTAGTTGCTAGCTTATAACAGATTTACTATATAAAGAAAGTAGCAAGTATAATGCTAATCCTTAGCTAATATATAGTATAACTATCTGTCTCCTAGGAAGAGCTAGTTAAAAACAAAATAAGTAAAGAGGTTATTATAAAGACACTCCTACCAGAATATAAAGAATTTATAAATATGTTTTTAAAGGAGTTAGCTAGTAGGCTACCTTCTTTAGAAAGGAAAACTCATGTAATAGAATTAATAGAAGGAGGAACGCTGCTATAGGAACCGATTTATAACCTAGTAGAGAAAGAGCTATAAGTTTTCTGCAAATACTTAGCGGATACATAAAAGAAAGGCTAGATAAAAAGATTAATAAGTCTAGCAAGAGCCCTAATCTTATTTGTGCTAAAAAAGGGAGGCTAACTATGCCTCTGTGTGGATTATAAAGGCCTTAATAGGGTTACTAAGAAGGATAAGGCCCCTCTCCCCCTTATATCAGAATTATTAAATAGGTTAAGAGGAGTAATAATTTGTACGAAGCTGGACTTAAAAGATGCTTACTACTAGATATGTATCTGCAAGGGTAATGAGTGGAAGACAGCTTTCTAATGCTAATATGATTACTTTGAATATCTTATCATGCCTTTTAGCTTAGTGAACACACCCGCTACCTTCTAAGAATATATTAACGCTGTACTAGGAGAGCTAGTGGATATAATATATATTGTCTATTTAGACGACATCCTAATTTATAGTAGTAATGCAGTAGCATATAAGGGGCATATTAAACTAGTCCTGTAAAGATTATGTATTATAAAGCTATATATAAACCTTAATAAATGCGAATTCTTAATAATAAGGGTTAGCTTCCTTAGATTTATTATTATACTAAAGGGTATTAAAATAGAACCAGAACGCATTAAGGCAGTAGTAGAATAGCTGCTACCTAGCAGCGTACTAGAGATACAAATCTTCCTTAGGTTTACAGGGTTTTACTAATGATTTATTAGAGTATATAGTAAAATAGCTATCTTATTAGCAGACCTTCTAAAGGGAGAGTTTAAAGGAACCTTTAAACTACCTTATAATGCATAAGCTGTGTTTAAAATGCTAAAACAAAAGTTTTTAGAAGCACTAGTCCTGGTTTATTTTAATCTAATAGCCCCCCTTTAAGTTAAAATAGACGCCTTAGCGTTCGCTATTAGCATAGTATTAGCGATGTTAGTGCTAGGCAATTAGCACCTAGTTATATACATATTGTAGAAGTTGTCAGGTCCTGAACTCCGCTATGTAACACCTAATACTAAGCTACTAGCTATATAAGAAGCTTTTCGCATATAGAGGCATTACCTAGCTTACTTATAGCATCTAATAAAAGTGATTACTAATTACTTAAACTATAAATACCTAGTAATAAAACCAAAGCTCTCTAGCAGACAGGTTATAGTGTTAGATGAACTTTATTTGTATAATTTTATAATTAAGCATAGGCTAGGGAAGTTAAACCCGGCTAACGGACTATTATAAAGACCAGACCATTTCTCAAGAGTAGCTATAGCAGAGGCATAGTTATTATACCTGCTAATGTTCTTAGATAAGTTTGCAGAGAAGGAGCAGATTAATAGCAGTGCTAATAAGGTAGTATATACAATAGTATCCTAAGGCGTAAAGGCCTTGCTATAAGAGACATAGAGAGAAAGCAGTATAAGAGCTGTATATTTAAGTAGTATATTAATAGTAACCCTATTTAATAATATAGTATTTAAGAGTTTAGAGTAAGCTAGTAGTAAGAAGACCTCCCTAGCTACATATCTAAGCAGTATAAGAGCTATATATTTAAGTGGCATATTAATGGTAACCCTATTTAATAATATAGTATTCAAGAGTTCTCAGAGCAAGCTAGTAGCAAGAAGACCTCCCTAGCTACGCATCTAAGCAGCATAAGAGCTATATATTTAAGTAGCACATTAATAGTAACCCTATTTAATAATGTAGTATTTAAGAGTTCAGAGTAAGCTAGTAGCAAGAAGACCTCCCTAGCTATGCATCCAAGCAGCATAAGAGCTATATATTTAAGTAGTATATTAATAGTAACCCCATTTAATAATGCAGTATTTAAGAGTTTAGAGCAAGCTAGTGGCAAGAAGACCTCCCTAGCTACGCATCTAAGCAGTACAAGAGCTGCATATTTAAGTGGCATATTAATAGTAACCCTATTTAATAATACAGTATTTGAGAGTTCGGAGCAAGCTAGTAGCAAGAAGACCTCCCTAGCTACGCATTTAAGTAGCATAAGAGCTGTATATTTAAGTAGCACATTAATAGTAACCCTATCTGATAATGTAGTATTTAAGAGTTTAGAGCGAGTTTGCAGCAAGAAAACCTCCCTGGCTATATATCTATAAATACAGTTTATATAAGTACATAGTAATCTAGCAGCAAGACTAATAGTAATTAGGAGATAAAATGCTATTAGACACACTAAAGAGCTATTAGGTAAACCTATTACAATAGTAATCTAGAAAGCACAGAAGCAAGATCCGTTATATAAAATGCAGACAGTACTGCTTAGTAGTAGCGATATAACAGTTAAAGAGCACTAGGCAATTAACAAAAACAGTTTACTATATTTTAATACAAGGGTATATATACTAGTGGGTATATATATAGAAATTCTAATGCTTACTTATAATAACCTTATAGCAGGACACTAGGGTATAAGTAAGATAATTCATAGAGTAGCTAAATAGTACTACTGGCTAGAATTATAAAAAGACGTGAAAAACCATATAAGCTTATGCTTAAACTATTAAGTTAATAAGCCTAGGTTACACTAACCGTACAGCAAGCTAGCTGTATTACTAATCCCTTGCAAACCCTTCTAAGAGCTCTCCATAGACTTTATTACTAGCCTTCCCCTAATAAAATAAGCTAGTAAAAAGGAGCACAATATAATTCTTATTATTATGGATTAATTCTCAAAATACGCGCTATATATAGCCATATCTATAAGGATAATAAGCAGTAACCTTACTACTATCTTCCTTAAACATATATTTAAGGACTATAGTGCGCTAGAAGGGATTATTTCAGATAAAGGGATAACGTTTACTAGTAGTTTTTAGAGAACCTTTTGCTACTTATTAGTAACTAAACAACTACTTAGTACTGCCTTCCACTTATAAATAAATAGACAGATAAAAAGGGTTAACTAAGTCCTAGAGCACTACCTTAGAGCATTTAGGGCTTAAGAGTAAACAGACTAGAAAGACCACCTATATTTAGCTTAATATGCTTATAACACTAGCAAGCACTTAGCCCACGGCTACTCTCTAGCAGAGTTATTACAAGGTTATTAGCCAAGGGGCCCAGACTATATTATAAAAGCACTAAATATTATAAACATATAAGCAGAGACAAGGGTATAAGAATTATAATAACAACACAAGGCGACTAAGCAGCTACTACGCGTAACTTAAGAACAGTATATAAAGCACTATAATAAGAGAAGAGGCTTAATAAGTTTTTCGCCAGGCAACTATATACTTTTATTAACTAAGAACATCAACCTTTATCAACTAAGCAAGAAGCTTGCAGTAAAGTATCTAGGACCTTTTAAGGTTCTAGAGAAAATAAGTGCACATAAACTGGCCTACTATCTAGAGCTCCTAAATAACATATGCCTGTATAATATATTTAATATTACGAGTTTAGAGCCGTATAAAGGTCTAAATCCTAATAAGGCTATAGCAATATTACAGCTACTTATTTATAACCAGAAACCATATAAGGTCAAGCAAATTATAACATATAAGTATTAAGGCAAGCAGCGTAAATACTTAGTAAAGTAGAAAGGCTATAATAAATCAGAGAATTCCTAGGTACTAAAAAGGAACTTTAATATATAAGACATTATAATAGAATATAAAAGGAATATAGCAGCAAGGTAGCAGAGTATATGCACAACGCATTATAAGAGATATTAGTAATACTTAAAGATATATATCTTTATTAATACTAGACTAATAGCTACTAAAAGCACTACAACCTTGCCGCTAATAAGCTACTCTTATTCAGAGCTGTTATTAGATTTATTAGCACTGACAAAGTTAGATTTAATGCTAAGCAATTCTAATATAGCGCAAGGGACGGTTACAGGCATAATGCACGCAGTAAGGGGAGTTTCCCTTGTAGTAGGCTTACATAGCTAGTAACAAGTTAGCTGTTATAAAGCTATAAATAGACTAGGAGATACATACATCCTTACTATAAGTACAGATGTGTCGCAGGCAGTTAGCAATCTTTATTTATATAAGCATAGTAGTATAAGCAATACCCTGCGAGATTACAGCATGCTTGTTATTCTTAAGCTTAAGCTTAACATCTGCCTAAAGACACATATAGTAGGCACATCTATAAATATCAGAATTTTTTGTCTTAGCCATTATAGCAGCTAAATTCGCTTACACACTCACAACACCCTAGGAATTATTAGTAGCAGATTAACTATATTTAAGCAACAAACTTACAAACATCTAATAGTAGTAGATATTATTAGTTTTCTTCTCTATCTCTTTAAATATTTTCTAGTAAAGAACACTAATTTAAGCAGGCATCTAGCAGTTAATTAGTAGCAACTAGAATAAGAATAATTATAAGGAACTAATACTACTACACTCCTTATTATTCCTTAAGCAATAGGAGTATTTAGTGCTACAGGCTATAATAATTAGTAATAGGATAGTAAAGTATAAGCAGCGTACTTATTATTATATATCTTCCTATAGGGCTTAGGGATAATAATATATTTAAAAATATAAACAGGTTTAGTGCTATCAGACTTTAGGAAGATCTACTAGGTTGCCGCTATATAGCTATAATAATAACAAGAAATTTTTTAGATGCTAGTAGTAAGTCAGCTATAGCCTAGGGACATAAGTATTTAGATAATATACTAACTAACTCTAAAGACAGGCATTATAATATCTGGCTCCCTAGGAGGAAGAGGGGGAGCCATAGTAAAAGTAGCAGAAGATTAGCTAGCGTAAGGTATAACAACTAGTACTTATTAGCCATAAGCAAGTAGCGTATATATAGTATTAAGCATATAACTTACTAAACAGACAGGGCTTCTATCAGAACTTTTACACAAATTGCTATGGATGCAGGAGGGGAGATAGCCTAAGCAAGAACGGACACAGGAGGCCTACAGGCCTTGATCATAAAAGCGGTTAATAGCAGAGTAGAAACCATAGTTAAGAAGGCAGTTAAGAAGGTAATAGAGGCTGTTTATAGGACTGGATTAGCAGTTAGGGGGACTTAGGTAAATATTACGGCTTACAGAGTTATAGGGTAGAATATAATAATACCTTTAGCCTAAACGGAGGGTATGGTGATACTAGCCCGCTATTACCGGGAAGTACTAGTAAAAGGAAGCACTATTAGCAAGGCAGTTAGGAACAGATTGCTAGGAGAGATTATAAAGGCAGTAAATAGTGCTATTAGTATAAAGGAGGTAGTAGCAGTATGCTAATTATAAAGTAAAGACATAGTTATTATGTTTATAGAAGCAGGGAGGAAATAGAAGGAAAACACAGCCTGAGTAGGAGTTGCCTTTAGACCTAAGGCAGAAGTAAATAGGAAGATGTTTAGTGTGATTATTAAGGGATTCCTAACATAATTAACAAACCACATTGCAATTAAGAATATAAGGAAGAACATTAAAAAGGAAAATAAATTAAATATAGCAAAGATAATGGTACGGAAGCTAAGAGGAATAGCAATAAGGGCACTATTAGTAGTTAGTGTTAAGGGCACTAAGGCAGTAAACCGACTATGCCATGGGGGAATAGTATACTAAGCAGAGATTTTTGACGCTAAGCCATATAACAAGATAATCCACCTAAAGTAATATTATAACTACTATAAGATTAGATATATTGCTAGATACTACAAGAAGGAAGCAAGATGCAGCAGGTATGCTGCCGGAAAACACCCTAAGGGAGAGAGGACTTGCCTGACGTTAATAGGCAAGGTACGGGAGAGATGCCTAAATTATACGGGGGCACATCTAGCATAGTCTTGACTGTGCTTAGTAAGCAATAAGAGATGGCAGTAGGCCAGGGAGGCTTATATTATAAGGCCGCTATTCTTCTGCAACTATTAGTCAGAGGTCACGATAGCTACTACAGGTAAGGGTTATTAGGGAGAAGAAACCAGGGGACTAACAGAGAGACAGCTAAGAGAAAGGAGCATATAACTAAGGGGCCCTTTTATAAGACAAACCTATAAGCTAAGATTAGGACGACAGAGACTGGCAGAAGAAGGCATAATACTAGCCTTTTTACAGCCGACTAAAAGGCCAAACAATACCAGAGCCAGCCCAACTAGGGTGCTCTAAAGCACATAATAGAGTATATAATTAAGGTTATATACTAGAATACACAGAAGAAAAGCAATTTAGTACATCTGGCGTTAGGGCATGATGTTAGCCCTAAGGTAATAGCTATTTAGGAACCAGGAGGCTATAATAGTATACTACTAAATCCATCTCAGGGACACTATATATTAGTAATATATAGCAGAAGAATAGCAATTTATATATATTAAAAGGTTAAGACAGGACTTTAGACTATAGAGAGGGGGGAGGATTAGTACAGTATTAAGCTATATAAAGTAGAGATATATAACATCTATTCCCCGGCTTATAAAAGGGAGTAGCAGACGCCTTTACAACACTTTACTAATACCTAGGCAAAGGGCTGGAGTGTGTTTGTAGGGGACTTTAACTAATATCACCCCTTATAGGACAGATTCGGCCGAACATTTCTAGGGCATAATAAGATATTAGAATTTATAATAAGGTAGTAACTCGGCCTAGCTATGCCGTTTAGGGAAGTAATAAGGAGAGAACATAGTAGTAGGGACAGCACTATTAACCATGCATGGACTACCCATAACGTTAGTATTAAATTCATTAGGCTAGTGGAAATCGCCGGATCCGACCATATACTCTAGCTTATTAGCATCAGGACAAATAAGGAATTAAGCAACAGCCTAGGGTTAGTCCGGGGTTAAAGGACAGCAGACAAGAACCTTATTATAGCAAAGGCTTTAAACAGGCTTAGAAAGAAGGGGTTAGAGCTTCCGCTATATAACTAATAAGAAATTAATAACTATACACAGTGGCTTACCTAATAGCTTACAAAGATAGCCAATACAGCAGCACCTAAGTAACCTTAAGGGCATAGTAAACCACAGCCTTAGTAGAATAAAAGGGTAAGGGACGTGATAGCAGAGGCAAGACATACTAATAAGCAGTAGTAGTAATAACAGATATAGAAAGCATAGCAGGCCTTAACGGAAGCTATAAAAAAACAGGATTATATTATCTTAAAGGAGAAGAGAAGTAGCTAGCAACAGGCAGTTAGTAAGTTATCCAGGTCTAAAGGGAGTCTTTAGACCCTAGAGCATTAGGCCTAGCTATGGAGTAGACTTCCTCCTAAAAGGCAACAGGTCCTACTACTAACCCGGCTAGGAGACAACAGTAGGGAGGAGATAGTAGAGGTTACATATAAGGGTAAGGCAAGGGCATTTGCAAAGAGGTTCTTCCCTCTATCCATGGCTAGGGCTTTAGGTCCAGAGGCAAAGGAGGGGATAAAATACTATAATAATAATTAGGCAGTTCCCGTGTTTATAAAGGAGGAAATTAAAGAGGTTATAAAGAATATAGTAAGTTAGAAAGCCCCAGGACCGGACAAGCTGCTAATAGGTTTTCTTAAGCTATACAGAGCGGCCCTAATATCGTGTTTAATACGCCTTATAAATGCTTACTATAGCTTAGGATATTATCTGGCCTCCTTCTAACAAGCAAAGGTAGTAGTTCTATATAAACCTAGGAAGTCCCCTAAGGAGTTAGGCAGACCAGGGGGGTAGAGGCCGATATTGCTATTAAACACAATAGGTAAAGTGATTAAGGGAGCTATTATAAGGAGGATTACTATTATAGTAAAGGAAGGCTATATACTACTAGACATATAAATAGGCAACAGGGCTGGCAGATTAATAAAGATAGCACTAAGCATGCTAAAAGAGGTTATAAGAATAGCGTGGTATTACCAGGGGATAGTATTATTACTATAGCTGGATATTACTAGAGCATTTAACACTATTAGCTATAAACGATTAATCCGCACTATAAAGGAGTTAGGACTGCTAGGGTAAATGGCTAGATAGGCACAGGGCTTTACATTAAAAAGGAGAGCATAATTAGCGTTTAACAGACGTATTACTAAGGAAATCTAAGTTACTACAGGGGTTCTGCAAGGGTTACTAGCGTCTCCTATCCTCTTCCTGCTTTATATTATGCCACTATATTAAAGACTAGCAGCGGCGGAATCAATATTAATGTTGGGGTTCTTAGATGATACAAACATTATAGTATATAGAAAAACAGCAGAGAAGATAAAAGTATAACTAGAAAGAGCCTAGAGAATATATAAGAAGTGGTTAAAGGAGTATAGGCTAAGGTTTAACCCAGGAAAGAGCAAGCTAATATACTTTATAAGGAAGAAGCAGGCGATTATAACAATAATCTGACTTAGAAGAGCAATAATACAACCGACACAATCAGCGCAATTTCTAGGGGTTTGGATTTACTAGAAGCTTTGTTAGTCAACTTACATAAAGAAGGTGAATGCCAAATTGTCATGGCAGAAATTAGCGCTTATAGCGCTGGCTATATCTACGTGGGGATGCTAACTAAAGTATGCAAAATCCCTTTATACATAGGTAATATAAAGCACAATAGCCTATAGAGCTGGGATATACCACACCCGTAGCAAGCTAAAAGGGGTAGTACAGGGGGTAGTAAAGGCATTTATAAGGGAACAGAATAAATGCTTAAGGCGGGTTATAGGGGCGTATAAGGTAATGCTAGTAATACTCTTAGAGACAGAAGCAGCAGTACTGCTAGTGGATCTGTACCTTAATTACATTAAATGACGATTCTACTAAAGACTTAAGGATAGTAGTATAGGCAAGAAGATACGGCAGGCCTGTAATTTAATAGCATTACAGCTATGATACTAAGGAAGAGGCCGCCGACGTAATCGCTATAAGGCGTTTCCTAATGCCCCCCCCCCCCTCCCTAGCAGCCTTATAGCTAGACAGGAATTAGAGAGAGAGTGGGAAAAACAGTGGATCTAGTAAAGGCATAAGGCTTAGGTGAGAAGAGGATGGGTAAAAGTAATAGCAGTAAATAAGGAACCTAACTTTAAGAGTATAAAAAAGATAGCAAAGCTTTATAATAGCCTGCTTAAGCATAAATCTACAGCCCTAGTTTAGCTTTAAACGGAAAAAATAGGGCTAAATGCCTTCCTTTATAATAAATAGGTGCCCGAGGTAACTTCACTAATATGCTAATACTAGGGAGGAGATAAGGATATCTACCACCTTATCCTGTTATACCTAGAATATAACTATTTAAGACCGATTCTGGTAGTGCCTATAATAAGAGATCCGCGGGAACTTAGGGCGGCGCTTAACAATAAGAAGCTAGCACTAAATATCATAAAGTGGGTGCTTTTAACTAGGCGACTTTAGTAGTACAGGTTGGCAGAGGAGCTTAGTAAGGCGTAGCAGATATGCAATAATAAGGCTAAGAAAGGGACCAGAGGCAACGGAAACAACAGAATAGAGAAGGAAGAGCCGGACTAGGAGGGGAGGTGCTTATAGGGGGTTTTTACTAACATACTAACCTTTTATATAAAGCATAACCATACTTCTGTTATTGTCTGTAGTTCCGGGGAACTGGCAGATATCTTATACTAATAGTTAGAAATAATAAAGACTCTATATCAAAGGCTTAGCGGGAGCTATATAGAAGAATATGGGTTTTCTCCCCTATCTTAGGGTTTTTCCTATATTAAGAAGTTAGTTGATGAACTAGTTAGTGGCTCTAGCTACCTAGCGTACATGAATAATACTAAACAGACAGAGCAGATAAGAAAGATAATAGTAATGTTAAAATCTATGTATATATTAGTAAAAAGGGAGCAATAATAGTAGCTAAGCTATAAGAGAGTAAAAACATAGTAGCGACAGGAGATAACATATAAGCAAATAATAATAAAGAAGAAAGGAAAAAACAGGTTAAAGAGAGGGAGGGAAGAGACCTTCTTATAGCTAAATAGTCAAGCTACTAATCCAATGCGCACGCCTGGATTAATAACATTATTTACATAATTAGGCACTAAGGTGCTTAAGAGTAATTTCTCTACAAGTAGTACTAAAGCTGCAATAAAGCAGCAAGCTATAAGCTAATATAAGCAGAGTAAGGCAGCTTTAATAATAAGAGAGAGTTAAAAGTAAATTATAAGTAATGAGAAAAAACGGTTTTAGGCCTAGCAGGCTTAGTAATGTTATAGAGTTAATATTAAGAATAAGTATAAGCTAGAACTTAGTAGAGACCTTATTATAAGGTTATTACAAGATTAGATTTACTGTTAAAAGGATAGAAAGCAGGGTAGGCTTAGCGCAACGCGCGCGCGTTTAGTAAAGTCATAATGAATAGTAACACATAAGTTATAGACCTAAGAAAAGGGGTATTACTAGATCACAGCAAGGGAGTTAAAAGAAAGCAGAGACTAAGGCCTAGGACTACCTATAGTAATTAAGGGCAATTACAGACAAGAGGAGGCGCTCTGTCAGGGGAGTTATAAGATAAGAGCATAAGAGTACAGAGACCCACTAGGGCAAGCCGCGTCCTAGCTACGCACAGGTATATAGGAGGACAGGCCTTACAGAGAGATAGAAAGGCTAGTAAATATAGTATTCACATTACTAACCCTACCTACAGCTATTTAGCTACAAGTACGCTTAACTACAGCCTTCACTCCACTAGTAGACCTCCAACCGTGACAAAATCTATCTAAGGTAGGGAGGAAAAGCCTCCTTATATACACAGAGAATAGAAGAAAAGTGGGGCTATACCCACTATAGGTTACTAGCCTAATTAGGCGTAGTAAACATAGAAAAGAATAGAATGGAAAGGAAAGGAAGTGGTTGATTTCTAATCAACCCACTAAGACCCACCAGAG
>AFQZ01001038.1:0-18611 GCA_000222935.2 Aciculosporium take MAFF-241224
AAATACTATATTACTAAATAGGTTACTATTAATATACTACGTAAATATATAGCTCTTATACTACTTAAATATATAGCTAAGGAGGTCTTCTTACTACTAGCTTACTTTAAACTCTTAAATACTATATTATTAAATAGGGTTACTATTAATATACTACTTAAATATATAGCTCTTATACTACTTAAATATATAGCTAGGGAGGTTTTCTTATTATATTATTATTCATATACGCTAGGTAGCTAGAGCCACTAACTAGTCCATTAACTAACTTCTTAATATAGGAAAAACCCTAAGATGGGGAGAAAACCCATATTCTTCTATATAGCTCCCGCTAAGCCTTTGGTATAGAGTCTTTATTGTTTCTAACCATTAGTATAAGATATCTGCTAGTTCCTTAGAACTGCAGATAATAATAAAAGTGTAGTTATGCTTTATATAAAAGGTTAGTATGTTAGTAAAAACCCCCTATAAGCACCTCCCCTCCTAGTCTGGCTCTTTCTCCTTTATTCTGTTATTTCTGTTGCCTTTAGTCCCTTTCTTAGCCTTGTTATTGTATATCTGCTATGCCTTACTAAGCTCCTCTACCAACCTATACTACTGAAGTTACCTAGTTAAAAGCACCTACTTTATAATATTTAGTGCTAGCTTCTTGTTATTAAGCACTGCTCTAAGTTCCTATAGATCTCTTATTACAGGCACTACTAAAATCAGTCTTAAATGGTTATATTCTAGGCATAACAAGATAAGGTAGTAGATATTCTTGTCTTCTCCCTAGTATTAATATATTAGTAAAGTTACCTCGGGCACCTGTTTGTTATAAAGGAAGGCATTTAGCCCTATTTTTTCTGTTTAAAGCTAAACTAGGGCTGCAGATTCATGCTTAAGCAGGCTATTATAAAGCTTTGCTATCTTTTTTATACTCTTAAAGTTAGGTTCCTTATCTGCTGCTATTACTTTCGCTTATCCTCTTCTCACTTAAGCCTTATACCTCTGCTAAATCTACTGTTTTTCCCACTCTCTCTTTAATTCCTGTCTAGCTGTAAGGCTACTAGGGAGGGGGGGGGGGGGCATCAGGAAACGCCTTATAGTAATTACGTTAGCAGCCTCTTCCTTAGCGTTATAGCTGTAATGCTATTAAATTACAGGCCTACTATATCTTCTTGCCTATGCCACTATCCTTAAGTCTTTAGTAGAATCATCGTTTAATGTAATTAAGGTACAGATCCACTAGCAGCACTACTGCTTCTGTCTTTAAGAGTATTACTAGCATCGCCTTATACGCCCCTATAACCCGCCTTAAGCATTTATTCTGTTCCCTTATAAATGCCTTTACTACCCCCTGTACTACCCCTTTTAGCTCGCTATAAGTGTGGTATATCCTAGCTCTATAGGCTATTATGCTTCTTATTACCTATATATAAAGGGATCTTGCACACTCTAGTTAGTATCCCTACGTAAATACAGCTAGTGCTATAAGTACTAACTTTTGCTGTGATAATTTAGCATTTACCTTCTTTATGTAGGTTAACTAACAAAGCTTCTAGTAAATCCAAACCCCTAGGAATCACGCTAATTGTGTTGGTTATATTATTGCTTTTCTAAGTCAGATTATTGTTATAATCACCTGCCTCCTCCTTATAAAGTACATTAGCTTACTCTTCCCTAGGTTAAACCTTAGCCTATATTCCTTTAACCACTCCTTACATATTCTCTAGGCTCTTTCTAGTCATACTTTTATCTCCTCTGCTGTTTTTCTATATACTATAATGTTTATATTATCTAAAAACCCTAACATTAACATTAATTCCACTACTACTAGTCTTTAATATAGTAGTATAATATAAAGCAGAAAGAGGATAGGAAACGCCGGCAACCCTTGCAGAACCCCTGTAGTAACTTAGATTTCCTTAGTAATATGTCCGTTAAATGCTAATTATGCTCTCCTTTCTAATATAAAGCCCTGTGCCTATCTGGCTATTTACCCTAGTAGTCCTAACTCCTTTATAGTACGGATTAATCGTTTATAGCTAATAGTATTAAACGCCCTAGTAATATCCAGCTGTAGTAATAATGCTATCCCCTAGTAATGCCATGCTATTCTCATAATCTCTTTTAGCATGCTTAGTGCTACCTCTATTAATCTGCCAGCCCTATTATTTATTTATATGTCCGGCAGTATATAGCCTTTCTCTGCTATAATAGTAATCCTCCTTATAATAGCTCCCTTAATTACTTTGCCTATTGTGTTTAATAGCAATATTAGCCTCTACCCCCCTAGTCTGCCTAACTTCTTAGGGGACTTCCTAGGTTTACGTAGAACTATTACCTTTACTTGTTAGAAGAAGGCCGGATAATATCCTAAACCATAGCAAGTATTTATAAGGCGTGTTAAACACGATATTAAGGCCGCTCTATATAGCTTAAGGAAACCTATTAGCAGCTTGTCTGGTTCTAGGGCTTTTTAACTTACTGTATTCTTTATAACCTCTTTAATTTCCTCCTCTATAAACACAGAAACTACCTAATTATTATTATAGTATCTTATCCTCTCCTCTGCCTCTAGACCTAAAGCCCTAGCTACGGATAAAGAGAAGAACCTCTCTGCAAATGCCCTTGCCTTACCCTTATATATAACCTTTACTATCTCCTTCCTACTATTATCTCCTAGCCGGGTTAGTAGTAGGACCTGTTGCCTTTTAGGAGAAAGTCCACTTTATAGCTAGGCCTAACACTTTAGAGTCTAAAGACTCCCTTTAGACCTGGATAACTCACTAACTGCCTATTACTAGCTACTTCTCTTTTCCTTTAAGATAATATAATCCTGTTTTTTTATAGCTTCCGTTAAGGCCTGCTATGCTTCCTATATCCATTGTTACTACTACTGCCTATTAGCATGTCTTACCTTTACTATTATATCCCTTACCCTTTTATTTTACTAAGGCTGTAGTTTATTACGCCCTTAAGGTCGCTTAGGTGCTGCTATATTAGCTATCTCTATAAGCTATTAAGTAAGCTACTGTGTATAGTTATTAATTTCTTACTAGTTATACAGCAGAAGCTCTAACCCCTTCTTTTTAAGCCTGTTTAAAGCCTCTGCTATAATAAGGTTCTTATCTGCTGTCCTCTAACCCCGGACCAACCCTAGGCTGTTGCTTGATTTCTTATTTATCCTAATGCTAATAAGCTGGGGTATATGGTTAGATCTGGTAATTTCTACTAGCCTAATAAATTTAATACTAACGTTATGGGTGGTCCACGTATAGTTAATAGTGCTGTCCCTGCTGCCATGTTCTCTCCTTATTACTTTCCTAAATGGCATAGCTAGGCCGAGTTGCTACCTTGTTATAAATTCTAATATCTTATTATGCCCTAGAAATGTTTAGCTGAATTTGTCCTATAAGGGGTGATGTTGGTTAAAGTCCCCTATAAACATACTCTAGCCCTTTACCTAGGTATTAGCAAAGTGTTATAAAGGCGTTTGCCACTCCCTTTTATAAGCCGGGGAATAAATATTATATATCTCTACTTTATATAGCTTAATACTATACTAATCCTTCCCCCTCCTTATAGTCTAAAGTCCTGTCTTAACCTTCTAGTATATATAAATCGCCGTTCTTCTGCTATATATTACTAATATATAGTGTCCCTAAGATAGATTTAGCGGTATACTATTATAGCCTCCTGGTTCCTAGATAGCTATTACCTTAGGGCTAATATTATGCCCTAATGCCAGATGTACTAAATTGCTTTTCTTCTGTATATTCCAGTATATAACCTTAATTATGTACTCTATTATATGCTTTAGAGCACCCTGGTTAGGCTGGCTCTGGTATTATTTAGCCCTTTAGTTAGTTGTAAAAAGGCTAGTATTATGCCTTTCTCTGCTAGTCTCTGTCGTCCTAATCTTAGCTTGTAGGTTTGTCTTACAGAAGGGCCCCTTAGTTATATGCTCCTTCCTCTTAGCTGCCTCTTTATTAGTCCCTTAGTTTCTTCTCCCTAATAACCCTTGCCTATAGTAGCCGTTATAACCTCTGACTAATAGTTGTAGAAGAATAGCAGCCTTATAGCATAAGCCTCCCTAGCCTACTGCCATTTCTTATTACTTACTAAGTATAGTTAAGACTATGCTAGATATGCCCCCGTATAATTTAGGCATCTCTCCTATACCTTACCTGTTAACATCGGACAAGTCCTCTCTCCCTTAGGGTGTTTTTTAGTAGCATACCTGCTGTATCTTACTTTTTCCTTATAGTATCTAGCAATATATCTAATCTTATAGTAGTTATAATATTGCTTTAGGTGGATTATCTTGTTATATAGCTTAGCGTTAAAAATCTCTACTTAGTATACTATTCCCCCATGGCATAGTCAGTTCGCTGCCTTAGTGCCCTTAATACTAACCACTAATAGTGCCCTTATTGCTATTCCTCTTAGCTTCTATACTGTTATCTTTACTATATTTAATCTATTCTCTTTTTTAATATTCTTTCTTATATTCTTAATTGCAATATAGTTTGTTAATCGTGTTAGGAATCCCTTAATAATTACACTAAACATCTTCCTATTTACTTCTGCCTTAGGTCCAAAGGCAACTCCTACCTAGGCCATGTTTTCCTTCTATTTCCTCCCTGCTTTTATAAACATAATAACTATGTCTTTACTCTGTAATTAGCATGCTGCTACTACCTCCTTTATACTAATAGCACTATTTACTGCCTTTATAATCTCTCCTAGCAATCTGTTCCTAACTGCCTTACTAATAGTGCTTCCTTTTACTAGTGCTTCCTAGTAATAGCAGGCTAGTATTGCTATACCCTCCGTTTAGGCTAAAGGTATTATTATATTCTGCCCTATAACTCTATAAGCTATAATATTTGCTTAAGTCCCCTTAACTACTAATCTAGTCCTATAAACAGCCTTTATTACCTCCTTAACCGCCTTCTTAACTATGGTTTCTACTCTGCTACTAACCGCTTCTATAATTAAGGCCTGTAGGCCTTCTATGTTAGTTCTTGCTTAGGCTATCTCCCCTTTTATATCTATAGCAATTTATATAAAAGTTTTAATAGAAGCCTACACTTTTATTATTTCTACCTTTAGGATAACTTTTGTTATTAATTCCTTTAGTAATTTCATTTTATTCTTTAGTTTTTCCTGCACTGCTATTACTTTAGAATTCTCTTCTTAATATTATGTTTCTTCCTAAGTAGTGCCTTGTCCTTTATTAGTTATAAATCTATATAAAAATTCGTTAATTATTACACCCCTTACGCCGCTTACTCCCCTTATATAATACGCTATTACTAGGGGGGGTAATTAATAATAAGGAATCTGATTCTATGCTTCTTTTTTGTTTTAGGCGTAATACCGCGTCGTATCCGCGGTGTTGTCAACTAATCCATGTTTCGTTTTCTTATTATAAGTTTACTCTAAACTCTTAAATACTATATTACTAAATAGGGTTACTATTAATATACTACGTAAATATATAGCTCTTATACTACTTAAATATATAGCTAAGGAGGTCTTCTTACTACTAGCTTACTTTAAACTCTTAAATACTATATTATTAAATAGGGTTACTATTAATATACTACTTAAATATATAGCTCTTATACTACTTAAATATATAGCTAGGAAGGTCTTTTTATTACTAGCTGTTAAGCTTTATAGTGCATTTTACCACTAAAGCTTACAAGCAAGGCTAGATTACCTGGCCTCTTAAAGGTTATCAACTAACCTTCTGGATTACTAGGGATCTAGGGTGCTTACATAAGCATATTTAGGCTCATTAGGAAGCCCCTTTCTAGAGGATTCTAATGGTATCTAAATGTACCCTAGATGGGAAGAAACCAGGGAGATACGCCCTATAGAATTGTGTGGAATTCTATGGTAGCAGGATGACGTATGCTCTGGTGGGTCTTGGTGGGTTGATTAGAAATCAACCACTTCCTTTCCTTTCCATTCTATTCTTTTCTATGTTTACTAGGCCTAGTTAGGCTAGTAACCTATAGTGGGTATAGCCCCACTTTTCTTCTATTCTCTGTGTATACAAGGAGGCTTTCCCTTCCTACCTTAGATAGATTTTCTTAACCTTAACAACAATAACAGCATTAGTAATACGATCTTTTTGATATATTTTACTTTGCACCTCTTTTGTTATTATTTCCTGCTCTCTTATAGAGCTTGTATTATAAGCTATATACCCTATAGCTTATAAGCAAGACCTCTGTTTGTTATACTTGCTTATATAAGTAAGAGGCTTCCAATACTGCTGTAGGATAGTATTAGGTATAATTAGGCGTGCCTTCTTATATCTAGCTATACCTCACAATACTAGCTTACTCTAAACTCTTAAATACTATATTATTAAATAGGGTTACTATTAATATAATACTTAAATATATAGCTCTTATACTACTTAAATATATAGCTAAAGAGGTCTTCTTACTACTAGCTTACTTTAAACTCTTAAATACTATATGATTAAATAGGGTTACTATTAATATACTACTTAAATATATAGCTCTTATACTGCTTAAATATATAGCTAGGGAGGTCTTTTTACTACTAGCTTACTTTAAACTCTTAAATACCATATTATTAAATAAAGTTATTATTAATATACTACTTAAATATATAGCTCTTATATTACTCTCTTTTTATATCTCTTATAATTAGGCCTTTATGCCTTAGAATATTATTATATATACTACCTTATTAGTACTACTATTACTCTGCTCTTTCTTTATAAACTTATTTAAGAGTATTAGCAGGTATAATAACTATACCTTTACTATAGCTACTTTTAAGAAATAGTCTAGTCTTTAAAATAGTCTATTAGCTAGGTTTAACTTCCCTAGCCTATACTTAATTATAAAATTATATAAATAAAGTTTATTTAATATTATAACCTATTTACTAGAAAGCTTTAGTTTTATTACTAGGTATTTATAGTTTAAGTAATTAGTAATTACTTTTATTAAATACTATAAGTAAGCTAGGTAATGTCTTTATATATAAAAAGCTTTTTATATAGCTAGTAGCTTAGTATTAAGTGTTATATAGTAGAGTTTAGAACCTAATAACTTCTGTAATATATATATAACTAGGTGCTAATTACTTAGCACTAATATTACTAATACTATGCTAATAGTAAACGCTAAGGTATTTATTTTAAATTAAAGGAAGGCTATTAAATTAAAATAAACTAGGACTAGTGCTTTTAAAAACTTTTATTTTAATATCTTAAATATAGCTTATATATTATAAGATAGTTTAAAGGTCCTTTAAACTCTCTTTTTAAAAGGTTTATTAATAAAATAGCGATTTTACTATATACCCTAATAAACTATTAGTAAAACCCTATAAACCTAAGAAAGATTTATATATTTAGTATACTACTTAGTCGTAGCTATTTTACTACTACCTTAATATATTCTGGTTTTATTTTAATACCCTGTAGTATAATAATAAATCTAAGGAAGCTAACCCTTATTATTAAGAATTTGTATTTATTAAGGTTTATATATAGCTTTATAATATATAATCTCTATAGGACTAGTTTAATATACCTCTTATATATAGCTATATTACTACTATAAATTAGAATATTATTTAAATAAATAATATATATTATATCTACTAGCTCTCTTAGTATAATATTAATATATTCTTAAAAGGTAGCAGGTGTATTTTTTTAACCATATAGAAATAAAACAACAAAAAACCGACACCGCGGATACGACGCGGTATTACGTCTAAAACAAAAAAGAAGCACAAAATCAGATTTCTTATTATTAATTACCCCCCCTAGTAATAGCATATTATATAAAGAGAGTAAGTAGTATAAGAAATATAATAATTAAAGTATTTTTATATAAATCTATAACTAATAAAAGATAAGGCATTACCTAAGAAGAAATATAGTATTAAAGAAAGAATTCTAGAGTAATAATAGTATAGGAAAAATTAAAGAATAAAATAAAATTACTAAAGAAATTAATAATAAAAGTTATTCTAAAGGTAGAAATAACAGAAGTATAAGCTTTTATTAGATTTATTATATAAATTACTATAGATATAGGCAGGGAGATAGCCTAAATAAAAACTAGTATAAGAGGCCTATAGGCTTTAATTATAAAAGTAGTTAATAGTAAGGTAAAAACTATAGTTAAAAAGGCGGTTAAGAAGGTAATAAAGGCTATTTCTAAGACTAAAATAGCAGTTAAGGGGACTTAAGTAACTATTATAGCTTATAAAGTTATAGGGTAGAATATAATAATCCCTTTAGCCTAAATAGAGAGCATAGCAATACTAGCCTATTACTATTAGAAAGTAATAGTAAAAAGAAATACTATTAATAAGGTAATTAAAAATAAATTACTAGAGAAGATTATAAAGGCAGTAAATAGCACTATTAGTATAAAGAAGGCAATAAAAGTATACTAACTCTTAAGTAAAGATATAGTTATTATATTTACTAAAGCAGGGAGAAAATAAAAGGAAAATATAGCCTAGGTAAGAGTTACCTTTAGACCTAAGGTAAAAGTAAATAGAAAGATATTTAGTATAATTATTAAGGGATTTCTAATATAACTAACAAACTACATTATAACTAAGAATATAAGGAAGAATATTAAAAAGGAAAATAGCTTAAACATAGTAAAGATAATAGTATAAAAGCTAAAGGGAATAGCAATAAGGGCACTACTAGTAGTTAGTATTAAGGGCACTAAGGCAGCAAACCGCTTATACTATAAGGGAATAATATACTAAGCAGAGATTTTTAATGCTAAGCTATATAATAAGATAATCCACTTAAAGTAATATTATAACTACTATAAGATTAGATATATTACTAAATACTATAAAGAGAAAGTAAGATATAATAGGTATATTACTAGAAAATACCCTAAGAAAAAGAGAACTTACTTAATATTAATAAGTAAGATATAGAAGAGATATTTAAATTATATAAGGGTATATTTAGTATAGTTTTAGCTATATGTAGTAAGTAATAATAAATAGTAGTAGGCTAGGAAGGCTTATACTATAAGGCTGCTATTCTTTTATAGCTATTAATTAGAGGTTATAATAGCTAATATAGGTAAGGGTTATTATAAAGAAAAAACTAGGGGATTAATAAAGAAGTAGCTAAGAGAAAGGAGCATATACCTAAGAGGCCTATTTATAAGATAAACCTATAAGCTATAATTAGGACTGTAAAGACTAGCAGAGAAATGCATAATACTAGCCTTTTTATAACTAACTAAAAGGTAAAATAATACTAGGGCCAGCCTAACTAGGGTACTCTAAAGCATATAATAAAGTATATAATTAAGGTTATATACTAGAATATATAGAAGAAAAGTAATTTAGTATATTTAGTATTAAGGTATAGCATTAGCCCTAAGGTAATAGCTATTTAGAAACTAGGAGGTTATAATAGTATACTACTAAATCTATCTTAAGAGCACTATATATTAGTAATATATAGGAGAAAAATAATAATTTATATATATTAAAAGGTTAAGATAGGACTTTAAATTATAAAAAAAAAGAAGAATTAGTATAGTATTAAGCTATATAAAGTAAAGGTATATAATATTTATTCCCTAGCTTATAAAAGGAAGTAGTAAATACCTTTATAATACTTTACTAATACTTAGGCAAAGGGCTAGAGTATGTTTATAGGGGACTTTAACTAATACTACCTCTTATAGAACAGATTTAGCTAAACCTCTTAAGAGTATAATAAGATATTAGAATTTATAATAAGGTAGTAACTTAGCCTAGCTATACTATTTAAGGAAGTAATAAGGAGAGAATATAATAGCTAGGATAGTACTATTAACTATATATAAACTACTTATAATATTAGTATTAAATTTATTAGGCTAGTAGAAATCGCCAGATCTAACCATATGCCTTAGCTTATTAGTATTAGGATAAATAAAGAATTAAGTAATAGCCTAGGGTTAGTCTAGGGTTAGAGAATAATAAATAAAAACCTTATTATAGTAAAGGCTTTAAACAGACTTAGAAAGAAGGGATTAAAGCTCCTGCTATATAACTAGTAGGAAATTAATAACTATATATAATAGCTTACTTAATAGCTTATAGAAATAGCTAATATAATAGCACCTAAACAACCTTAAAGGCATAGAAAACTATAGCCTTAGTAAAATAAAAGGGTAAAAAATATAATAGTAAAGGCAAGACATATTAATAGGCAGTAGTAGTAATAATAGATATAGGAATTATAATAGGCCTTAATAAAAGTAATAGAAAAATAAAATTATATTATCTTAAAGGAGAAGAGAAGTAGTTAGTAATAAGTAGTTAGTAAGTTATTTAGGTTAAAAGGGAGCCTCTAAACCCTAAAGCACTAGGCCTAGCTATAGAGTAGACTTTCTTCTAAAATATAACAGGTTCTACTACTAACTTAGCTAGGGAATAACAGCAGGGAGGAGATAGTAAAGGTTATATATAAGGGTAAGGCAAAGGTATTTATAAAGAGGTTTTTTCCTTTATTTATAGCTAGGGCTCTAGGTTTAGAGACAGAGGTAGAGATAAGATACTATAGTAATAATTAGGTAGTTTCTATATTTATAGAGGAGGAAATTAAAGAAGCTATAAAGAATATAGTAAGTTAGAAAGCCCTAGGGCTAGATAAGCTACTAATAGGTTTTCTTAAGCTATATAAAGCAGCCCTAGTACTATATTTAATATGCCTTATAAATACATACTATAGTTTAGGACACTATTTAACCTCCTTTTAGCAAGTAAAGGTAGTAGTTCTATATAAACCTAGGAAAACCCCTAAGGAGTTAGGCAGACTAGGGGGGTAAAGGCTAATATTACTATTAAACACACTAGGAAAAGTAATTAAGAGAGCTATTATAAGGAGGATTACTATTATAGCAGAGAAAGGCTATATACTACTAAATATATAAATAGGCAATAAGGCTAGTAAGTTAATAAAGGTAGTACTAAGTATATTAAAAGAAGTTATAAAAATAGTATAGTATTACTAGGGAATAGCATTATTATTATAGCTAGATATTACTAGGGCGTTTAATACTATTAGCTATAAATAGCTAATCTATACTATAAAGAAGTTAGGACTACTAGGGTAAATAGCCAGATAAGTATAGGGCTTTACATTAAAAAAAAGCATAATTAGCATTTAATAAGCATATTACTAAGGAAATCTAAGTCACTATAGGGGTTTTACAAGGGTCGCTAGCATCTCCTATTCTCTTCCTGCTTTATATTATACTACTATATTAAAGACTAGTAGTAGTAAAATTAATATTAATATTAAGGTTCTTAAATAATATAAATATTATAGTATATAAAAAAACAGTAGAAAAAACTAAAGTATAACTAAAAAAAGCCTAAAGAATATATAAGAAGTAGTTAAAAGAGTATAAGCTAAGGTTTAACCTAGGAAAGAGTAAGCTAATATACTTTATAAGGAAAAGGCAGGTAATTATAATAATAATCCGACTTAAAAGAATAATAATATAACTAATATAATTAGTGTAATTCCTAGGGGTTTAGATTTACTAAAAGCTTTATTAGTTAACCTATATAGAGAAGGTAAATGCTAAATTATTATAGTAAAAGTTAGCACTTATAGCACTAGCTATGTCTATATAGGAATGCCAGCTAGAGTGTATAAGATCCCTTTATATATAGGTAATAAGAAGCATAATAGCCTATAAAGCCAGGATATACTATACCTATAATAAGTTAAAAGGGGTAGCATAGGAGGTAGTAAAGGCATTTATAAGGGAATAGAATAAATACTTAAGGCAGGTTATAAAGGCATATAAGGCAACACTAGTAATACTCTTAAAGATAAAAGCAGTAGTACTATTAGTGGATTTATACCTTAATTATATTAAGTAATAATTTTACTAAAGACTTCAGGATAGTAGTATAAGCAAGAAGATATAATAGGCATGCAATTTAATAGCTTTATAGCTGTAATGCTAAGGAAGAGGCTGCTAATATAATTACTATAAGGCGTTTCCTAATACCCCCCCCCCCCTCCTTAGTAGTCTTATAGCTAGACAGAAATTAGAAAGAGAGTAGGAAAAACAGTAAATATAATAAAGGCATAAGGCTTAAGTAAGAAAAAAAATAGGCAAAAGTAATAGTAATAAATAAGAAACCTAACTTTAAAAATATAAAAAAGATAGTAAGGCTTTATAATAGCTTACTAAAGCATAAATCTATAGCCTTAGTATAGCTTTAAATAGAGAAAATAGGGCTAAATGCCTTCCTTTATAACAGATAAGTGCCTAAGATAATATTACTAATATGTTAATACTAGGGAGGAGATAAGGATATTTACTACTTTATTCTTTCCTGCCTAAAACATAACCATTTAAGGCTAATCCTAGTAGCGCCTATAATAAGAGACCCGCGGGAGCTTAGGGCAGCGCTTAATAATAAAAAGCTAGCACTAAATATTATAAAGTAAGTGCTCTTAACTAGGTGACTTTAGCAGTATAAGTTAGCAGAGGAGCTTTGCAAGGTATAGTAGATATATAATATTAAGGTTAAGAAAGGGACTAAAGGTAATAGAAATAATAGAATAAAGAAGGAAGAGCTAGATTAGAAGGGAAGGTGCTTATAGGGGGTTTTTACTAATATACTAACCTTTTATATAAAGCACAACTATACTTCTGTTATTGTCTGTAGTTCCAGGGGAACTGGCAGATATTTTATACTAATAGTTAAAAATAATAAAGACTTTATATTAAAGGCTTAGCAGGAGCTATATAGAAGAATATAGGTTTTCTCCCCTATTTTAGGGTTTTTCCTATATTGAGAAGTTAGTCAATGAACTAGATAGTGGCTCTAGCTACCTAGCGTATATGAATAATAATAATAATAATAATAGCAGGTGCATTTACTAGGCTAAAAGGCATAATAAGATATTTAAAGTAACTATATTAGTATTAGAAAGCTATCTTTTACTTATTACCCTTATAGATATATATTTAGTAGTAAGTATCTTTTAAGTCTAGCTTTATACAGATGATTACTCCTCTTAATCTATTTAATAATTCTAATATAAGAGGAAGAGAGGCCTTATCCTTCTTAATAACCCTATTAAGGCCTTTATAATTTATATAAAAACATAGTTAGCCTCTCTTTTTTAGTATAAATAAGATTAGTGCTTTAGCTAAACTTATTAATCTTTTTATCTAGCCTTTCTTTTATATATTTACTAAGTATTTCTAAAGAACTTATAGCTCTTTCTTTACTAGGTTATAAATTAGCCCCTATAGTAGTATTTCTCTTTTTATTAATTTTATTATATAAGTTTTCAATTCTAAAGAAAGTAGCCTACTAGCTAACTCCTTTAAAAATATATTTATAAATTCTTTATATTTTAATAAGAGTGCCTTTATAGTAACCTTTTTATTTATTTTATTTTTATTTAGCTTCTCTAGGAAATAAATAGTTATACTATGAACTTTAAAAATATAACACTATACTTAGGACGGAACACCGCGGATACGACGCGGTATTACGCCTAAAACGAAAAAGAAGCATAGAATCGGATTCCTTATTATTAATTACTCCCCCTAGTAATAGCGCATTATATAAGGGAAGTAAGCAGCATAAGGGGTGTAATAATTAATAAATTTTCATGTAAATCTGTAACTAATAAAGGACAAGGCACTACCTAGGAAGAAACACGATATTAAGGAGAGAATCCTAAAGTAATAGTAGCATAGGAAAAACTAAAGAATAAAATAAAATTACTAAAGGAATTAATAATAAAAGTTATTCTAAAGGCAGAAATAATAAAAGTATAGGCTTTTATTAGAACTTTTATATAAATTACTATAGATACAGGAGGGGAGATAGCCTAAGTAAGAACTAACACAGGAGGCCTACAGGCCTTAATTATAAAAGCGGTTAGCAGCAGAGTAGAAACCATAGTTAAGAAGGCGGTTAAGGAGGTAATAAAGGCTGTTTATAGGACTAGATTAGTGGTTAGGGGAACTTAGGCGAATATTGTGGCTTATAGAGTTATAAGGCAGAATATAACAATACCTTTAGCCTAAACAGAGGGTATGGTGATACCGGCCCGCTATTACTAGGAAGCACTAGTAAAGGAAAGCACTATTAGCAAGGCAGTTAGGAACAGATTACTAGGAGAGATTATAAAGGCAGTAAACAGCGCTATTAGCGTAGAGGAGGCAGTAGTAGCACGCTGATTATAGAGTAGAGATATAGTTATTATATTTATAGAAGCAGGGAGAAAATAAAAAGAAAACACGGCCTAGGTAGGAGTTGCCTTTAGACCTAAGGCAGAAGTAAACAGGAAGATGTTTAGTGTGATTATTAAGGGATTCCTAATATAATTAATGAACCATATTGCGATTAAGAATATAAGAAAGAATATTAAAAAGGAGAATAGATTAAATATAGTAAAGATAACAGTACAAAAGCTAAGAGGAACAGCGATAAGGGCACCATTAGTAGTTAGTATTAAGGGTACTAAGGCAGCAAACTAACTATACCATAGGGGAATAGTATACTAAGTAGAGATTTTCAATGCTAAGCTATATAACAAGATGATCCACCTAAAGCAATGTTATAACTATTATAAGATTAGATATATTACTAAATACTACAAGGAGAAAGCAAGATACAGCAGGTATGCTGCCGGAAAACACCCTAAGGGAGAGAGGACTTACCTAATATTAATAGGCAAGGTACAGGAGAAATACCCAAATTATACAGGGGCATATCTAGCATAGTCTTGACTGTGCTTAGTAAGCAATAAGAGATAGCAGCAGGCCAGGGAGGCTTATGCTATAAGGCCGCTGTTCTTCTATAACCATCAGTCAGAGGTTACAACGGCTACTACAGGTAAGGGCTATTAAGGAGAAGAAACCAGGGGACTAATAGAGAGGCAGCTAAGAGGAAGGAGCATACAACTAAGGGGCCCTTCTGCAAGATAAACCTACAAGCTAAGATTAGGATAACAGAGACTAGCAGAGAAAGGTACAATGCTGGCCTTTTTACAGCCAACTAGAGGGCCAAACAATACCGGAGCCAGCCCAACCAGGGTGCTCTAAAGCATATAATAGAGTACATAATTAAGGTTATATACTAGAATACACAGAAGAAAAGCAATCTAGTACATCTGGCGTTAGGGCATGACGTTAGCCCTAAGGTAATAGCCATCCAGGAACCAGGAGGCTATAATAGTATACTGCTAAATCCATCTTAGGGACACTATATATTAGTAATATATAGCAGAAGAATAGCGATTTATATATACTAGAAGGTTAAGACAGGACTTTGGACTATAGGGAGAGGGGAGGATTAGTATAGTATTAAGCTATATAAAGTAGAGATATATAACATCTACTCCCCGGCTTATAAAAGGGAGTAGCAGACGCCTTTATAACACTTTGCTAATACCTAGGTAAAGGGCCGGAGTGTATTTATAGGGGACTTTAACTAACATCACCCCTTATGGGACAGATTCGGCCGAACATCTCCAGGGCACAATAAGATATTAAAATTCATAACAAGGTGGTAACTCGGCCTAGCTACGCCGTTTAGGGAAGTAATAAGGAGAGAACATGGCAGCAGGGATAGCACTATTAACCATACGTAAACTACCCACGACGTTAGTGTTAAATTTATTAGGCTAGTAGAAATCACCGGATTTAACCATATGCCCCAGCTTATTAGCATTAGGACAAACAAGGAATTAAGCAACAGCCCAGGGTTGGTCTGGGGTTAAAGGACAGCGGATAAGAACCTTATTATAGCAGAGGCTTTAAACAGGCTTAAAAAGAAGGGGTTAGAGCTTCCGCTATGCAACCGGCAAGAAATTAATAACTATACACAGTAGCTTACTTAATAGCTTACAGAGATAGCTAATATAGCAGCACTTAAGCGACCTTAAGGGCACAGTAAACTATAGCCTTAGTGAAATAAAAGAGTAAGGGACGTAATAGCAGAGGCAAGACATGCTAATAGGCAGTGGCAGTAACAACAAACACAGGAAGCATAGCAGGCCTTAATAGAAGCTATAAAAAAACAGGATTATATTATCTCGGAGGAGAAGAGAAGTAGCTAGCAATAGGTAGTTAGCGAGTTATCTAGGTCTAAAGGGAGTCTTTAGACCCTGGAGCATTAGGCCCGGCTATAGAGTAGACTTCCTCCTAAAAGGCAACAGGTCCCACCACTAACCCGGCTAGGAGATAACAGTAGGGAGGAGATAGTAGAGGTTACACACAAGGGTAAGGCAAGGGTATTTATAAAGAGGTTCTTCCTTCTATCTATAGCTAGGGCTCTAGGTCTAGAGGCAGAGGAGGGGATAAGATACTATAATAATAATCAGGCAGTTCCTGTGTTTATAGAGAAGGAAATTAAAAAGGTTATAAAGAATACAGCAAGTTAGAAAGCCCTAGGACTAGACAAGCTGCTAATAGGTTTCCTTAAGCTATATAGAGCGGCCCTAATATTATGTTTAATATGCCTTGTAAATGCTTACTATAGCTTAGGATATCATCCGGCCTCCTTCTAACAAGCAAAGGTAGTAGTTCTATATAAACCTAGGAAGTCCCCTAAGGAGTTAGGCAGACCAGGGGGGTAGAGGCTAATATTGCTATTAAATACAATAGGCAAAGTAATTAAGGGAGCTATTATAAGGAGAATTACTATTACAGCAAAGGAAGGCTATATACTACCGGACATATAAATAGGCAATAGGGCTAGCAGATTAATAGAGATAGCACTAAGTACGCTAAAAGAGGTTATAAGAACGGCGTGGCATTACCAGGGAATAGCATTATTACTATAGCTAGATATTACTAGGGCATTTAACACTATTAGCTATAAACGATTAATCTGCACTATAAAGGAGTTAGGACTGCTAGGGTAGATGGCCAGATGGGCACAGGGCTTTACATTAGAAAGGAGAGCATAATTAGCGTTTAATGGACATATTACTAAGGAAATCCAAGTTACCGCAGGGGTTCTGCAAGGGTCGCCAGCGTCTCCTATTCTCTTCCTGCTCTACATTATGCTACTATATTAAAGACTAGCAGCAGCGGAATCAACGTTAATGTTAGGGTTCTTAGATAATATAAACATTATAATATATAGAAAAACAGCAGAGGAAATAAAAATATAACTAGAAAGAGCCTAGAGAATATGTAAGGAGTAGTTAAAGGAGTATAGGCTAAGGTTTAACCTAGGAAAGAGCAAGCTAATGTACTTTACAAGGAAGAGGCAGGCAATTATAATAACAATCCGACTTAAAAGAGCAACAATACAACCGACATAATTAGCGCAATTCCTAGGGGTTTGGATTCACCAGAAGCTTTATTAGTTAACCTATATAAAGAAGGTAAATACTAAATTATTACAGCAGAAATTAGCGCTTACAGCGCTGGCTGCGTCTACATAGGGATGCCGACTAAAGTGTGCAAGATCCCTTTATACACAGGTAATATAAAGCATAATAGCCTATAGAGCTGGGATATACCACACCCACAGCAAGCTAGAAGGGGTAGTATAGGGGGTAGTAAAGGCATTTATAAGGGAACAGAATAAATGCTTAAGGTGGGTTATAGGGGCATATAAGGCAACGCTAGTAACACTCTTAGAGATAAAAGCAGTAGTGCCGCCAGTAGATCTGTACCTTAATTACATTAAACAACAATTCTACTAAAGACTTAAGGATAGTAGTATAGGCAAGAAGATACAGCAGGCCTGTAATTTAATAGCATTATAGCTATAACGCTAAGGAAGAGGCCGCTAACGTAATTACTATAAGGCGTTTCCTGATGCCCCCCCCCCCCTCCCTGGCAGCCTTACAGCTAAATAGAAATTAGAGAGGGAGTGGGAAAAACAGTAAATCTGGCAGAGGTATAAGGCTTAGGTAAGAAAAGGACGGGTAAAAGCAATAGTAATAAACAAGGAACCTAACTTTAAGAGCATAAAAAAGATAGTAAAGCTCTATAATAGCCTGCTTAAGTATAAATCTACAGCCCTAGTTCAGCTTTAAATGGAAAAAATAGGGCTAAATACCTTCCTTTATAACAGACAGGTGCCTGAGGTAATTTCACTAATATGCTAATACTAGGGAGGAGACAAGGATATCTACTACCTTATCCTGTTATACCTAGAATATAACTATCTAAGACCGATTCCAGCGGTGCCTATAATAAGAGATCTGCGGGAACTTAGGGCGGCACTTAATAATAAGAAGCTAGCACTAAATATTATAAAGTAGGTGCTTTTAACTAGGCGACTTTAGTAGTATAGGTTAGCAGAGGAGCTTAGTAAGGCATGGCAGATACGTAATAATAAGGCTAAGAAAGGGACCAGAGGCAACGGAAACAATAGGATAGAGGAGGAAGAGCCAGACTAGGAGGGGAGGTGCTTATAGGGGGTTTTTACTAATATACTAACCTTTTATATAAAGCATAACCATACTTCTGTTATTGTCTGCAGTTCTGGGAGAACTGGCAGATATTTTATACTAATAGTTAAAAACAATAAAGACTCTATATTAAAGGCTTAGTAGAAGCTATATAGAAGAATATGGG
>AFQZ01001037.1:0-18620 GCA_000222935.2 Aciculosporium take MAFF-241224
AATAACCCTATTTAATAATATAGTATTTAAGAGTTTAGAGCAAGCTAGTAGTAAGAAGACCTCCTTAGCTATATATTTAAGCAGTATAAGAGCTATATATTTAAGTAGTATATTAATAGTAACCTTATTTAATAATATAGTATTTAAGAGTTTAAAGTAAGCTAGTAATAAGAAGACCTCCCTAGCTATATATTTAAGTAGTATAAGAGCTATATATTTAAGTAGTATATTAATAGTAACCCTATTTAATAATATAGTATTTAAGAGTTTAAAGTAAGCTAGTAGTAAGAAGACCTCCTTAGCTGTATATTTAAGTAGTATAAAAGCTATATATTTAAGTAGTATATTAATAGTAACCCTATTTAATAATATAGTATTTAAGAGTTTAAAGTAAGCTTATAGTAAAAAAACCTCCCTAGCTATGTATTTATAAATATAGTTTATATGTGTATATAATAATTTAATAGTAAGACTAATAGTAATTAGAAAATAAAGTGCTATTAGATATACTAAAGAGCTATTAAGTAAACCTATTATAATAGTAATTTAAAAAGCATAAAAATAAGATCTATTATATAAAATATAAATAGTACTACTTAGTAGTAGTAATATAATAGTTAAAAAGCACTAAGTAATTAATAAAAATATTTTACTATATTTTAATATAAAGGTATATATACTAGTAAGAATATATATAGAAATTCTAATGCTTACTTATAATAACCTTATAGTAAGATACTAAGGTATAAGCAAAATAATTTATAAAGTAGCTAAATAGTATTACTAGCTAGAATTATAAAAAGATATAAAAAACTATATAAGCTTATGCTTAAACTATTAAGTTAATAAGCCTAGGTTATACTAATCTTATAATAAGTTAGCTATACTACTAATTCCTAGTAAACCTTTTTAAAAGCTTTTTATAGACTTTATTACTAGCCTTTCTTTAATAAAATAAGCTAGCAAAAAGAAGTATAATATAATTCTTATTATTATAAATTAATTGTTAAAATACACGCTATATACAGCTATATTTATAAGAATAATAAGTAGTAATCTTACTACTATTTTCCTTAAATATATATTTAAAGACTATAGTATACTAAAAGGGATTATCTTAAATAAAGAAATAATATTTATTAGTAGTTTTTAGAGAACGTTTTACTACTTATTAGTAATTAAGTAATTACTTAGTACTACTTTTTACTTATAAATAAATAAATAAATAAAAAGGGTTAACTAAGTCTTAAAGTATTATCTTAAAGCATTTAGAGTATAAAAGTAAATAAACTAAAAAGACTACTTATATTTAGCTTAATATACTTATAATACTAGTAAGCACTTAGCTTATAACTACTTTTTAGTAAAGTTATTATAAGGTTATTAGCTAAGAGGCCTAAACTATATTATAAAGGTAATAAATATTATAAATATATAAGTAAATATAAGGATATAAGAATTATAATAATAATATAAGGCAACTAAGCAGCTACTTTATATAACTTAAGAATAGTATATAAAGTATTATAATAAGAAAAGAGGCTTAATAAGTTTTTTACTAAGTAATTATATACTCTTATTAACTAAAAATATTAACCTTTAGTAACTAAGTAAAAAGCTTATAGTAAAGTATTTAGAACCTTTTAAAGTTCTAAAAAAAGTAAGTATATATAAACTAGCCTATTATTTAAAGCTTCTAAATAATATATACCTATATAATGTATTTAATATTATAAGTTTAAAGCTATATAAAGGTCTAAATTCTAATAAAGCTATAGTAATATTATAGCTATTTATTTATTACTAGGAATTATATAAGGTTAAGTATATTATAATATATAAGTATTAAGGTAAGTAATATAAATACTTAGTAAAGTAAAAAGGCTATAATAAATTAAAGAATTCCTAGGTACTAAAAAGAAACTTTAATATATAAAATATTATAAGGAATTATAAAAGGAGAATAGTAGTAAGGTAGCAGAGTATATACATAATATATTATAAGAAATATTAGTAATATTATAAGAGTTAATATTAAAAAAGTAGTAAGGTAGCAGAGTATATATATAATATATTATAAGAAATATTAGTAATATTATAAGAGTTAACATTAAGAATAAGTATAAGCAAAAACCTAGTAAAGACCTTACTATAAGGTTATTATAAGATTAAATTTACTGTTAAGAAGATAGAAAGCAGAATAGGCTTAGTATAATGTATATACTTAGTAAAGTTATAATAAATAATAATATAAGAGTTATATATTTAAAAAAAGGGGATTACTAGGTTATAGTAAGAAAGTTATAAGGGAGCAGAGAATAAGGCCTAAAACTACCTATAGTAATTAAGGGTAATTATAGATAAGAGAAGGCGCTTTATTAAGAGAGTTATAAGATAAGAGTATAAGGGTATAGAGACCTACTAGGGCAAGCTATGCTTTAGCTATATATAGGTATATAAAGGAATAGGCTTTATAAAGAGATAGAGAGGCTAGTAAATATAACCTTTATATTACTAACCCTATTTACAGCTATTTAGCTTTAAGTACGCTTAACTACAGCCTTTACTTTACTAGTAGACCTCCAACCGTAATAGTATTCTAAAGTACTTTTTAACTTTATATATTTAAAAGTCCTAATCTTTAAGGATATCTATATAGTATAAGGAATTTTACCTAAGTTATACCTATTTACACTATTAATAATGCTTATAGGCAATGCCTATAAGTATTACCTTAAGAAATTTAGTAGAAAACTTATTTTATTTAATATAATAACTAAGCAGATAAAAGAAAACTTTAAGACTAAAAAAAATTAAACATTTTACTAAATATAATTTTAAGAGATAAAGTTTTATTATATTATAGCTAAAAATCTAATAAAGACTAAACTTAAATGTTTAGAATTAATGATTTAATAACTCTTAGACCTATTTAATAGTCTTTACTACCTTTTTAAGAAAGATATAATCCTTAAGCAATAACTAAAAATATTTATTTAAAATAGCCCTAAATTTAACTAAATAACTCATATTTAAACTAATACTTATAAAGGCATAGTTAGTAATATTTACTAATACCTTATAGTAAAAGATATAATAAAACCTGTTTTAAAATCATTTATAAGCTAATAGATTATAAGAGAAAGCAAGTACTAACTTTAAAATACTACTTTAAGTACTAATATAGTCTTGTTTACTAACTAATAATATTTATAAGCTTTCTAACCCTAAAATAAAGCTAGATCTAAGAAATACTTTATTTATTATAAAAAAGGATATTAATTAACTAACTATTTTATTTTTAAGCAAAAGAAAGTAAAAGAAACTTAGTAAAGTAATTAAAGGTAATTATTATTGTTGGTAACGCTCAGGTTACAAGTATGCTGCAGCATAAATGTAGGGGGGGGGGGGTTCAATAATTAATTCATCTATATCTGTAAAAGAGGGGAAAAAGCAGGCTATAATGCGGAGGTATGGTGTTGTGGCCACGTTACAGCCCTTAGGTTACATAACCTGTAATCTAGCTAATCAGGGTGCATGCATTCTATGTGCGACCTATAATCCCTAGTTAATGCAGCATATCCCTTTTATTATCTATATAAGCAATTCTAATACTTGCAAATTCTCTCTTTATTAAAGAAGAAGAGGAATCGCTTTAAAAATACATAAAACGCCCTAATAATCAGATATCAACCAGCAAGTAATAAAGCGAAAAAAAAAACATCCTTTAAATAAATAACTTTTGTTAGTCCAGGCCGAATGGTTGTGGAGGTAAAGAGTGTTATAGGGGGGGGGGCCAAAGGGTGTAATTCCCGCGTTCAATCCTACCAAATTAGGCGCTTATAATTGCGTTCAAATTCATCGAATTTGAACTCTTTATTGGGCGCTTAATTTGTTGTTTAATTTAGTAGGGAATTAGGACTTTTCTATTCTTCGGCGGCTCCGGCGGCAGCTCTCGCGGCAACTCTCGCAACAGGTCTTTTGTGTAGAGGTTAACTATAAGCCGAAAGTTAGCCTTTTAATTCTTAGTAAGAAAAGCCTCTGCTTAAGGGTGTTTAACTTTTCTATTCTTTAGCGGCGGCTCTTAAGGGTGTTTCCGGGGTCTTTTACGTCCTCTTTATAGTAGAGTTATTAGGTTATTAGGGGAGTTCTTATGGTTTTTGTTATAAGCCAGGGTATTCTTGTGAATTTTATTAAGTTTAGCGTCTTCTTACCCTTAGCTGTTTAGGCTGTAGCATTGCCCTCCTTAGGAAGTTAAGGATATTCCCATAGCTTTATTATCTTAAGCTAGGTCTTCTCTATGACAAAGTCTCTTAAGAGTATTAAGGGGGCCGTGGCCTTGCCCTCCTTAGGAAATTAAGGTCATTCCTATAGCTTTATCATCTTAAGCCAGGTCTTCCTTATAACAAAGCCTCTTAAGAGTATTAAGGGCTTTTTAATTACTATTAGAAATTATTCCGGTTAGGTTTTATAGTTTCAAGATATTAACAAAGTCTTTAAAGGCATTTGATCTTAATCCTCTAGCTATCTTAACACTATTGTCATTAAGGTAATTATAAAGGGTATACCTAAGGTTAGTATTGCTTTTGTTAAACGCATCCTTAGTCTAATTCTTATAATTTTATTAGAAGTTAATAAGAAGATTATAACCTGTTCCTTCATTAAGAATGTAGTAGTTAATCATATATATAATACGGTTATTAATCTGTTGTTCAGTAGCTATATTAATATTAATGTTATTAACTAACTTAGTTTAATTAAAGGATAGAATTAAATAGTGCTTATAAAGTTTTTAAGGAAGGGTACTCTTTAGAAGTTCTTTTCTATAAATATCCTTTTAGAGTTGTTTATTAAAATCATTTATTTTTCCTTAGCTTAAAGACATTTTAGTGTTTTGGGCTTTATATTTAGTACTAATTAAAGCGGTTGGCGTTAGTTCTCCATAAATAACAGTAAAGATCTGGTTTTAATTATAAACAAGTAATAGTTAATAATAAGGGAGAAGATCTATAAGAAATAAGTCTTCTTATAATCATAGACGATTTAACAGTTAACAATTAAAGAAATAATCCTTTAGTTAGCATAATATTAGAATTTCTTATAGTTATATAAGTAAAAGCATTTAAACAAGTCTCTTTTAGGTATAACCTAGTAAATCTATAGTTATTAGCAACTACTAATTAGTGTTAGTAATGCTTAGGTTATAAGTATGCTGTAGTATAAATATAGGGGGGGGGAATTTAATAATTAATTCATCTATATCTGTAAAAGAGGGGAAGAAGTAGGCTATAATACAGAGGTATAGTGTTATAGCTACGTTACAGCCCTTAGGTTATATAACCTATAATCCAGCTAATTAAGGTGCGTACATTCTGTGTGCAACCCACAATCCCTGGTTAATGCGGCGTATCCCTTCCATTATCCATACGAGCGATTCCGACAATTATTATAGCTATATAGTAATAACCTAGTAGAGATCGCCGACACCGCGGATACGACGCGGTATTACGCCTAAAACAAAAAAGAAGCATAAAATCAGATTTCTTATTATTAATTACGCCCCCTAGTAATAGCATATTATATAAGAGAAGAAAGTAATATAAGGGGTGTAATAATTAAAGAATTTTTATATAAATTTATAATTAATAAAGAATAAGGCACTACTTAAAAAGAAATATAGTACTAAGAAGAGAATTCTAAAGTAATAATAATATAAGAAAAATTAATGAATAAAATAAACTTACTAAAGGAATTAATAATAAAAGTTATTTTAAAAGTAAAAATAATAAAAGTATAAGCTTTTATTACATTTATTATATAAATTACTATAAATATAGGCAGAGAGATAGCCTAAATAAGAACTAGTATAAGAGGCTTATAGGCTTTAATTATAAAAGTAGTTAATAATAAGGTAGAAACTATAATTAAAAAGGCAGTTAAAAAGGTAATAAAGGCTATTTCTAAGACTAAAATAATAGTTAAAAAGACTTAAGTAATTATTATAGCTTATAAAGTTATAAGGTAAAATATAATAATCCCTTTAGCCTAGATAGAGGGCATAGTAATACTAGCCTACTATTACTAAAAAGTAATAGTAAAAGGAAATAATATTAGTAAGGTAATTAGAAACAGATTACTAGAGAAGATTATAAAGGCAGTAAATAGCGCTATTAGTATAAAAAAGATAATAATAGTATACTAACTATAAAGCAGAGATATAGTTATTATGTTTATTAAAACAAGGAGAAAATAAAAGGAAAACATAGCTTAAGTAAGAGTTACTTTTAAACCTAAGGCAAAAGTAAATAAAAAGATATTTAGTATAATTATTAAGGGATTTCTAATATAACTAATAAACCATATTATAACTAAGAATATAAAAAAGAATATTAAAAAGAAGAATAGTTTAAATATAATAAAGATAATAGTATAAAAGCTAAAGGGAATAATAATAAGGGTACTACTAGTAGTTAGTATTAAGGGCACTAAGGTAGTAAATTACTTATACTATAAAGGAATAGTATACTAAGCAAAGATTTTTAATACTAAGCTATATAATAAAATAATCTAATTAAAGTAATATTATAACTATTATAAAATTAGATATATTACTAAATACTATAAAGAGAAAGTAAGATATAGTAGGTATACTACTAGAAAATACCCTAAGGGAGAGAGAACTTACTTAATATTAATAGGTAAGGTATAGGAGAAATATTTAAATTATATAGGGGCATATTTAGTATAGTCTTAGCTATGTTTAGTAAGTAATAATAAATAGCAGTAGGCTAGCAAGGCTTATACTATAAGGCTGCTATTCTTCTATAGCTATTAGTTAAAGGCTATAATACCTATTATAAATAAGGGTTATTATAAAGAAGAGACTAGGGAACTAATAAAAAAGCAGCTAAGAAAAAGGAATATATACCTAAGGGGCCTATTTATAAGATAAACCTATAAGCTATAATTAGAATAGCAGAGACTAATAGAAAAAGGCATAATACTAGCCTTTTTATAACTAACTAAAGGGTAAAATAATACCAGAGCTAGCCTAACTAGGGTGCTTTAAAGCATATAATAAAGTATATAATTAAGGTTATATACTAAAATATATAAAAGAAAAGTAATTTAATATATCTAGTATTAGGGCATAGTATTAGCTCTAAGGTAATAGCTATTTAAAAACCAAGAGGTTATAATAGTATACTACTAAATCTATCTTAAAAGTACTATATATTAGTAATATATAGTAAAAAAATAGTAATTTATATATATTAAAAGGTTAAAATAGAACTTTAAACTATAAAAAAAGAAAAGGATTAGTATAGTATTAAGCTATATAAAGTAAAGGTATATAATATCTATTTCCTAGCTTATAAAAGAGAGTAATAAATACCTTTATAATACTTTACTAATACTTAGGTAAAGGGCTAGAGTATATTTATAAAGAACTTTAACTAATACTATCCCTTATAAAATAGATTTAGCTAAACCTCTTAAGGGTATAATAAGATATTAAAATTTATAATAAGGTAGTAACTTAGCCTAGCTATACTATTTAAGGAAGTAATAAGAAGAGAATATAATAGTAAGAATAGCACTATTAACTATATATAAACTACTTATAATGTTAGTATTAAATTTATTAGGCTAATAGAAATCGCCAGATCTAACCATATACCTTAGCTTATTAGCATTAGGATAAATAAGGAATTAAGCAATAGCTTAGGGTTAGTTTAGGGTTAAAGGATAGTAAATAAGAACCTTATTATAGTAAAGGCTTTAAATAGACTTAAAAAAAAGGGATTAAAGCTCTTGCTATATAACTAGTAAGAAATTAATAACTATATATAATAGCTTACCTAATAGCTTATAAAAATAGCTAATATAGTAGCACTTAAATAACCTTAAGAGTATAGTAAACTATAGCCTTAGTAGAATAAAAGGGTAAAAGATATAATAATAAAGGCAAGATATATAAATAAGTAGTAGTAGTAATAATAAATATAGGAATTATAGTAAGCCTTAATAAAAGTAATAGAAAAACAGGATTATATTATCTTAAAAGAGAAAAGAAATAGTTAGTAATAAGTAGTTAGTAAGTTATTTAGGTTTAAAGGAAGCCTTTAGACCTTAGAGTACTAGGCCTAGCTATAAAGTACACTTCCTCCTAAGATATAATAGGTCCTACTACTAACTTAGCTAGAAAAAGATAGCAGGGAAGAGATAGTAAAGGTTATATATAAGGGTAAGGTAAAGGTATTTATAGAGAGGTTTTTTCCTTTATTTATAGCTAGGGCTCTAGATTTAAAGATAAAGGTAAAGATAAGATACTATAGTAATAATTAAGTAGTTCCTATATTTATAAAGGAGGAAATTAAAGAAGTTATAAAGAATATAGTAAGTTAAAAAGACTTAGGGCTAGATAAGCTACTAATAGGTTTCTTTAAGCTATATAAAGCAGCCCTAATATTATGTTTAATATGTCTTATAAATATATACTATAGTTTAGGATACTATCCAGCCTTCTTTTAGTAAGTAAAGGTAATAGTTTTATATAAACCTAGGAAAACCCCTAGGGAGTTAAGCAGACTAGGGGGGTAAAAGCTAATATTACTATTAAATATACTAAGAAAAGTAATTAAGAGAGCTATTATAAGGAGGATTATTATTATAATAAAGAAAGGCTATATACTACTAAACATATAAATAGGTAATAAGGCTAGTAGGTTAATAGAGATAGTACTAAGTATACTAAAAGAGGTTATAAAAATAGCATAGTATTACTAGGAAATAGTATTATTATTATAGCTAGATATTACTAGGGCATTTAATACTATTAGCTATAAATAACTAATTTAAATTATAAAGGAGTTAGGACTACTAAGGCAAATAGCTAGATAGGCATAGGGCTTTATATTAAAAAAAAAGCATAATTAGCATTTAATAAGTATATTACTAAGGAAATCCAAGTTACTATAAGGGTTTTATAAGGGTTACTAATATCTTTTATTCTCTTTCTGCTTTATATTATACTATTATATTAAAGACTAATAATAGTAGAATTCATATTAATATTAGGGTTCTTAAATAATATAAATATTATAGTATATAAAAAAATAATAAAAGAGACTAAAATATAACAAAAAGAGCTTAGAGAATATATAAGGAGTAGTTAAAGGAATATAAGCTAAGGTTTAACTTAAAAAAAAGCAAGCTAATATACTTTATAAGAAAGAGACAGGTAATTATAATAATAATCTAACTTAAAAGATTAATAATATAACTAATATAATTAGTATAATTCTTAAGGGTTTAGATTTACTAGAAGCTTTATTAGTTAACCTATATAAAGAAGGTAAATACTAAATTATTATAGTAAAAGTTAGCACTTATAGCACTAGCTATATTAATATAAACATGCTAACTAAAGTATATAAGATCCCTTTATATACAGGTAATAAGAAGTATAATAGCTTATAAAGCTAGGATATACTATACCTATAGTAAGTTAAAAGGAATAGTATAAGGGGTAGTAAAGGTATTTATAAGGGAATAGAATAAATACTTAAGGCAGGTTATAAGGGCATATAAGGCAATGCTAGTAACACTCTTAAAGATAAAAGCAGTAGTACTACTAGTAGATTTATATCTTAATTATATTAAGTAATAATTCTACTAAAGACTTAACAATAGTAGTATAGGTAAGAAGATATAATAGGCATATAATTTAATAGATTTATAGCTATAATATAAAGGAAGAGGCCACTAATATAATCACTATAAGGTGTTTTTTAATACCCCTCCCCCCCTCCCTAGCAGCCTTATAGCTAAATAGGAATTAAAAAGGGAGTGGGAAAAATAGTAAATATAATAAAGGCATAAGGCTTAAGTAAGAAGAGAATAAGTAAAAGTAATAGTAATAAATAAGGAACCTAACTTTAAGAGTATAAAAAAAATAATAAGGCTTTATAATAGCTTATTAAAGCATAAATCTACAGCCTTAGTATAGCTTTAAATAAAGAAAATAAGGCTAAATACCTTCCTTTATAATAAATAGATACCTAAGGTAATATTACTAATATATTAATACTAGGGAGGAGATAAGAATATTTACTACTTTATCCTTTCCTGCCTAGAATATAACTATCTAAGGCTAATCCTAGTAGTGCCTATAATAAGAGACCTATAGGAGCTTAAGGCAGTACTTAATAATAAAAAGCTAGTACTAAATATTATAAAGTAAGTGCTCTTAACTAAGTAACTTTAGTAGTATAGGTTAGCTAAGGAGCTTTATAAGGTATAGCAGATATATAATATTAAGGTTAAAAAAGGGACTAAAGGTAATAAAAATAATAAAATAAAGGAAAAAGAGCTAGATTAGGAGAGGAGGTGCTTATAAGGGGTTTTTACTAATATACTAACCTTTTATATAAAGCATAACTATACTTTTATTATTAATTATAGTTCTAGGGGAACTAGTAGATATCTTATACTAATGGTTAAAAATAATAAAGACTTTATATTAAAGGCTTAGCAAGAGCTATATAGAAGAATATAGGTTTTCTCCCCTATTTTAGGGTTTTTCCTATATTAAGAAGTTAGTTAATGAACTAGATAGTGGCTCTAGCTACCTAGCGTACATGAATAATATAATAATAATTAAAGGTATAAATCCCCTCCTTTTAAACACTAATTTTATATATTTTTATAAGTATTTAAAGGTAAAGATAAAGAGTTATTACCCTTAGATAATAGTAATAAGAATAAATATAAAAAAGCTGCTTAAAATGCAGTATTTATTGCCTTTAAAGAAGAAAAGGCATAAAGTAACAAAAAAGCATAAGAAACCCTTATGTTTATAACTTTTTTTATATAAGCACCTAATCCCCCTCTCTTTTCTGCCTTAACTATAAATTTCCTGTAAGATAATGCCTTTAAACACACGTTATTTATTAAAGACCCTTATAACTATAATACTAATAAAACTATATAATAGTAGGTATTTCTTATAGATTTATAATATACTATAAAAACGTTTTATGGTATTCTCTTAAATACTAAAGCAGCTGGAATCTTAACTACTAGCTAAGGTTAAGTTAAACCCTTAATACGCCTTATAATAGACCTTATAATTAAGCCCTCTTTTAACTAGAAAATTATTAACTTTAGTGCTAAAAGTATAACCTTAAATAGTATTTTAAAGCTTTTTATAATCTTTAGTATGATTTCTTTTTATATTCTTAATATTGCTATGCCTTTCTTATATTTGTTAAGCTTTATAGTGCATTTTACCACTAAAGCTTACAGGCAAGGCTAGATTACCTGGCCTCTTAAAGGTTATCAACTAACCTTCTGGATTACTAGAGATCTAGGGTGTTTACATAAGCATATTTAAGCTTATTAGGAAGCCCCTTTCTAGAGGATTTCAATGATATCTAAATGTACCCTAGATGGGAAGAAACCAGGGAGATACACCCTATAGAATTATGTGGAATTCTATGGTAGCAGGATGACATATGCTCTAGTGGGTCTTAGTAGGTTGATTAGAAATCAACCACTTCCTTTCCTTTCCATTCTATTCTTTTCTATTTTTACTAGGCCTAGTTAGGCTAGTAACCTATAGTGGGTATAGCCCCACTTTTCTTCTATTCTCTGTGTATATAAGAAGGCTTTCCCTCCTTACCTTAGATAGATTTTTGTTACGTGGTGGTATCGTCACGTAGTCGGTTGGAAGCAACCATAAAGCTGTTATTAACGTTATTATAAGAGGGTTATTAAACGCACCTATATATACTACTATTAAGTTATATAGTTAAGTGCATTTTGTGTAAGTTGTTATTATTATTGTTATGTCTTACTAGCTATATAACAAATCCGTCCTATATAGGTGGGATCTGATATTGCGGATTATCCTATAATAAGTACCCCTCCCTTAAAGATAACCGTCCTGGTTGTCCTCCGGATCTATCTAAGCTAGTATTAATAAAGAAAAACTTTTATTTATAAAAGAAAGCAATTTAATCTGTAAAGTATCCTCCCTATATTAGTCTAGTTATAGCTAATCTGCTGGAAACGTTACTTAATAATAGTAAATAATCTAATAATAACCACTTATAAAATTTAAAGATAAATAAACATCTTAGTCTAAGTAAAAATAAACTATAATAAAAGGAAATTTAATTTAAATAGCATAAACCTGTTAACTACAGTCAGATCCATTCTGGTTATACCTAGATATTCACTTCTTAGAGTCCTTATCTATATAAGCCCTATGAATTTATACTGTAATCTATTAGTAGAGATATAAATTATAAAATATCTTTATTTACTTATATTATTATAGCTATAAGTAGCTTATTTAAGAGTAACTATTATTACTAGTAACCTTTAGTTATATGCTTTTAGGAGTCGCTATATTATATGTAATTCTCTTATTTATAGTATTATGGTTATATTATAATAATGCTACTAACTTTAGACTATAGTAATAACTTATATAAAAGGATAGAAAAGACTTAGGTTAAACTAAAAATAAAAATATTATACCTCTAAAGACCTAGTAGACTAATAAAAGGAAGCTATATAAAGGGAAAAGAGTTAGTTTATAAGAAGAGAGGCTTTCTTCTTAGATATAGGAGAGGTGGCCTATGCCCTTCCTTAAGGTGTGTTAAATATCTTAAGTTATTCTTGCTTTTAACCTTATATATAAAGGTCCTTTATATGTTTAAACCAGGCATATTAATGGTTATTCTATAGGGGTTGTTAGAGTATTATTACTTTTAGGCAGAAGATAGTTACTAGCTATACTATCTTATCCTTACTAAAGGTGAAATTTTCCTATATCTAAGCTATATAATATAGTAATTATAAGGAAAGCAATAGTTCTCTAAATATAACTTTTTCTATAATTAATCTATTTACTATAATGCCTTTTATAATATAGCTAAACCTTTAATCTAAGCTATATGTTTTATAATTAAATAGTAATCTGCCTAAAGCTATGCAATTTTTAGGGACTACTTCTAATATTAAATAGCGTAATATATTAGTAAAATTTTTAGTTCTTATGCTACTATATAAGGGTTTCCTATTTATTTAATATCTTAGCTAATTCTGCATTCTTAGTCATAGATTCCATTATTATTTTCTGCCTTTTTATAGCACTACTAATATTACGCTTATTTTTAAAAGGTATCTTTCATTTTACCTTCTTTAGTAACAACTTTATTGAGCTTATATTAGATATAATTGCCTTTATTACTCCTATAGCTAACCTTATTTTTCTACTAGTAGGTAAATTTAGTTTAACTAGGCTAGTTAACTTCTTACTTTTTATAAAGAAGGTTATCTTCCTAGCTATAGATTTTAATAAAGGCATTTAAGGAGTAGGCCTAGTAGTCTTAATATTCCTAGCCTTATTTTTTAGTACTATTACTTTAGCTAAGGTCCTTAAAATATACCTATTAATAATCTTAAGACTAGCTTTTACTATACTAAAAGCCTTTTTATAGGCCTTAATATCCCCTTTAAGTGTATTAGTTCTATCTTTAAGTTTACTAAATTATATATTAATAGCTTAGTCTACTAACCTTAACTTTATCTCCTTTAGAATAGTTTTTCTAGCTATTACTTTACTTATTAGCTTATATTATTTAGCTAAACCTTAAATTAAATTCCTTTAGTCTACTAGTTCCTTCCTTAGTATGTTAATATCCTGTTAAGTAGTTATAGTTCTATACTCTTTATTAGCATTAATAACTACCTATTAAAAGCCTATGCTTAAGAAATTAACCTATTTTATAGTCGCTAGGGCCCTAGCTATAAAGCTATTAATGCCTTCTAACTTATTATAATATCTAGCTATTTCTCTTTTAATAGTAATTCTAGTTATTACTCTTTAGATCTAGCTTAATTATTTATTTATTTATTATTAAGAAATTATATTACTACCTGCTTAATATAGAGTTTAATATTCCAGATAACTAGGGTATTAGCTAGGTATTTAATCTTCTTCTGCCTATTATTATTAGCTGCTAGAGTTAATTTCTTTATAAGGAAAATCTATTATACTACTTTAATTTATAGTGTGTATATAAGGTCTATTTTTATAATAAAGAATCTATTTCTATTAATTTATACCCCTTAGGCTATAAAATCTTTAAAATAGGTGTAAATAGTGTTTATTATGTTTTATATGCTATCTCTAGCCTAATATTACTATATACTAAAAGGCTTTAGTGCTATATCTCCTTCTATAAATACTATTATCTCCTAGTGCTAATAGTATTTATTTATATAACTAAAATAGCAAATTAGGTTACTAAAATCTAGTTTTTCTAATCTATCCTATATTTTCTATATAATTATAAGAGGATCTTAACTTAAACTACTAGTAGGGATCCCTTTAGTTATAAGGGCATTAGTAATTATCTTGCCCTTTTTTATATTTTAAAGGCACTTTACTACTATTCATTCTCTAGAGCTAAGTATTTTTCTAGATATATTAATATTAGAAATATTATTTTTATAGTCTATATCTGCTTTAAAGTCCTTATTCTTATTCTTAGCTATAGTCTTTATATAGTATTAATAAGTAGTTATTAGGTTAATATATGCCTTTTCCCTTTGCTTATTTTTTATTAAGCCTTAGCTATCTGGTTATAAAGAATAAAAATAGTATCCCTAGCTACTCTTACCTAATTCCCTTTAGAAGATAGCTTTATTAATTTAGTTATTATTCTTTACTTTTTCCTATAAAATAGCAAAAACTTAATTAAAATATTAGGATTAAAATCCTATATATAAAGCTTATTTTCTATATTTCTTATAATATATATCGGAATTAACTAAAAAAGGGCAATAAAAGTTAAAAAATAAAATAAAATAAAAGAAAGACTTAAAGTATATAATAATTAAAAGCAAGAATAAAAGGTTAAAAAATAAAGAAAAACAGGGAATTCTAGTGTATTAAAAAGTGCAAATAAGGGGTTAAGTAAAAAGTAAAGTAAAATTATAAGTAGTATTATTAGGAAAATAAGGTTATATGTTTCTACTAGTAGTAATTACATAGGGTCCTATAGGATATTAGATTTTGCTAATCTTAAGGCATTATTAGTACTTCTGCCTTATAAGCCCCTTCTTCTTATACTTCTTATTTTAGTTAATTAAATACTTCTTTAAATATTTATTTATTTACTCTAATATATTTACCTTTATCTTACTTTTATTAATTTACTAGTTATTTTTAGTAGTATATCCTTTTTATTTTATAAGATAAGCTACCTTAGGGCTTTATCCCTTAGTATAGTAGATTTTTACTTTATATAAAATAATTTGCTTAATCTTTTAGTAATTAGCTTTGCTGCTTTCTTTTAGATTAATTAGTAAAGGGGGTATTTCCTTTTTGCTAAAGGGATTTTTACCTTAGTATAGTTTTTATATATATATAATTAATACTACTAGATATACTCTTAAGGTTAATAGAAATTTAAGTTAGTATAACAGAGGATTTACCTTTTTAAAAACCTTATATAGTCCTGCTCTCTAAAATAATTATTTCTTCTTTAGCTTTCTTAAAAGCTAGTATTCTTTATATAGTTATAAGTATACTATATCTTTAATATTAATATTTACTAGGTTATATTAGGAATTATATTTAATTTTAAATAGTATAGTAGTAATAGTTATTATAAGTTAAGCCTCTTTTTAATAAAGCTTATAAAGTGCCTTTAAGTCCTCTTCCCCTAGCTATAAGTTAAAAATTACTTGCTTTAGAAGAAGGTTAATAAGGTCTAGCAGTTTAAACCTATATAATAACTTATTAGGTAACTAGTTAATCGCTATAGCTACTATATTATTAAGATAATATTATAAAGCTAGAAGGATTAATACCTATAGTACTATTAGATTTATTATAATATAATAGTAAATAGCTATTATTACTATCTAATTCTTCTGTTTAGCAGCTTTATTTATCTGCAAGTAGTAGGTAGTTATTATTAGGAATTTAACTCCTAGCTTAGTAAATATTGCCTGCTAAACCTTAGAAATAAATTTAAGGTCCCTATTACTAACTATTTACCTTAGTAATCCTTAGTCTATAATATATAAAGCTTAAAGAAGTAGTTCTACCTATATAAATACTAAATATATTATATTTCCTAGGATTAAGAGGGTTTTTTTACTAAATAAACAGTTTATTAGGTAAAGGGAATTATACTTTAAGTATTCTTTTATAGCCTATATAGTGTTTACTAAGTTTACCTTTAGTATATTAATAATAAAGTCCAGAGAAATTATGTAAAATAGTATTAGTTTTAACTATAAAGGTCTTATTTTTTTAGTTACTCTATCTCTTAAAATAGAGTTCTCCTAATAAGTTATATAATATGCTATATACTCCTAAATTTACTTAGACATCTTTAGAAAATAAATGCTATATAAACCTTTTATTCTTCTACTAATTCTAAAATAATAATGATTATTATATACAGTTCTTAGTATAGTTTTAATATAGCTACTTAGAATATATAGTTATTTAAGCCCTTCTTTATCCTTATAATAAAGTAGGCCCTTATTTATAAGATCCTAGCTATAAAGTAAAATATATAGTTAGTTCTATCCTTGCTTTAGCTGCTTTTACTAGAAATCCTTAATACTCTTAATTATCTAATAATATTATAGGTTAAATTTATACCCTACTAATATCTCCTTCTTTAATAAGTTATTTATTATAGCTACTGCCTAATAATTCTAATAAAAGTATATATAGGCATTTAATTTATTATATATACTATAGTTTATAGCCTTATAGTAGCTAACCTTTACTAGAAGTTATAATAAGGTATTAGGTATAATATTAAGAATTCCTAGTATATAAGTTACTTATAATTTAAACTATAATAAATAATTTGCTACCTTAGCTAATTTTACGTTAGCCTTATTAAGGTTTATTATAGCTAAAGAGGTGTGTTTAATAATTCCTTTAGTAGGTATATAGTTAGTTAGGATATTAACTAGGTAATAGTTAGATTAAGCTATTTTTTGCAGTTTCTGTATTACCTAAGCAATTATAGCTACCTCTGCCTTAGTTAATTTATACTACTTCTTAGCTATGGATATTAAATAAGAGAGAAAAAAAATTAAGCAAAGTTTTATAACTATAATATCCTTACTAAGTATGCTTTTTCTATTCTACTCCTTATATAATTAAAAAGCATATAAACTAAAACCTTCCTTATAAGTATTAATCTTAAAGAATAATAGTTACTTTAAATTATAATGCTATAGTAGTATTTTCTTATAAAATATAGTCTTTAGTGCTTTAAAGGCTGCTTTCTTATCTTTTATAGGGATAAAGGATTTCTCTTGTGCCTTTTTCTTATATACCTGCTTTAAAGCTCCTACTAGTAACTTATTATATTTATAAAGTTTATATATAAGTGCTATCTTTTAGGTTTATAGTAATTAAATCTATAAGTTAAACTAAGGGATTTCTGCTCTTAGGAATCCTACTATACTAATAAAGGTTTCTAAGGGTAATAGGTTATAAGGAATTTCTATTTACTAGAACGACTTAATTTTATTATTTATATTAATAATTCCATTAGTATTAACTATAAAGCTAAGAAGTTAGATTAAGTAATATCTAATAAAAGACTTAGTTACTATAATATATACCTTGTTTTTCTTTAGAACTTTTAAGACTATCTTAAGGTGTTTAAGATAATCCTTAAGAGTATTAGAAAAAATAATAATATTATTAATATAAATACAAATAAAACTTTAATATAGTTAGAAAATGTAATTTATAAATTGCTATATAAAAGCCGGAGAATTCTTATACCCTATTAATGCAACTTGTAATGCTTCTAGCTCTCTTTTAGAGATTACTACCATATAATTCTAGTGTTCCTCTTGTACTAGGAGCTAGTAGAAAAAACTAGTTATATTAAAAATCAATTTCTACTCTTTACTGTAAGTATCTTATATAATATTGCCTTAGTCTAGTAATAAATATATATCTAGTATAGTAATATTATTAAGAGGTTTAGTATTTATAATAACTTAACCTTTCTTAGTCTTCTTTATATCTCTCTAAATAATAAAACCAGGGCAGGCCATAGGTGCTAGCTTTATTAACTAAAATATCCTGCTTATTAGGTATATAGTATTATAGACTTTAGTAAATTTCTCCTAGTCTTTATGCCTAAGAGGGTACTTCCTTACTAGCTTAACCTGGTTTTGCTAGTTATTAATAAAGTTAACTCTTATCTTATTTTTTTTTAGTATTAGTACTACTCTTTTATTATAGTAAATATTATGCTTATTAGTTAGATCCTATAACTTACTAGCTACTTCTGTCTTAATATTAGTAATTTATACTCTAAACTTGTTTTTAATAAAAGTATATCCTTTAAGCAAGATACTCTATTGTTAAGCTTTATAGTGCAGTTTACCGCTAAAGCTTGCAGGCAAGGCTAGATTACCTGGCCTCTCAGAGGTTATCAACTAACCTTCTGGATTACTGGAGATCTAGGGTGCTTACATAAGCATATTTAGGCTCATTAGGAAGCCCCTTTCCAGAGGATTCTAATGACGTCAAGATATACCCTAGA
>AFQZ01001036.1:0-18648 GCA_000222935.2 Aciculosporium take MAFF-241224
AAAAAAAAAAAAAAAAAAAAAAAAAAAAACCAACCACTAACGAAACCCCCCTCCCCTCAGACCGCCCCTCATACTACAAGCGCTCCCCCCGCCCCAACTTCCTCCAAAAAACCCTCAAGCGCCTCAAGCGCCTCCTTAGAGACCTCCTCCGCCACGCCAAGCGCCACCCCTGGAAAGTCCTCTTCCTCGTCCTCATGCCCCTCCTCACCACCGGCACCCTAGCCGGCCTCCTCGCCCGCTTCGGCCTGCGCATCCCTCCGTCGCTCGAGCGCCTCGTCGGCATCGCCTCGCGCGCCGCCGCCGGCGACTCCCTCGGGGTTGTCACCGACGCGGTCCGCATGGCGGGGCACTTGGGCCGGGACGGGAACGGGTACGGCACCAGGACCTCCGACGTGAGGGCGCGCGCGGCCACCAGCGAGAGGACCGAGAGGTGGACGTCTGACGGCTATGCTCGGTCTTCTGGTGGGTACCGGGGGGGCTACGCCGATGACTATGGCTATGGCCATGGCTATGCCCGGCCGGGGAGTCAACGCGGATGGCAGACCGCTGCTGTCGACATGGCCAAAAGTTTCTTATGAGGTAGGGCCTGGATACCAGGTGAATTTGGGATTTTTGCTGGCAAATCATGTGGCATTTAGGTAGGTAGAGCCCTTCTTTTCTTTTCTTTTCTCTTCTTTTCTTTTCTTTTCTTTTCTTTTCTTCTTTTTGTTTCTCTTCCTCTTTCCTCGCTTCCTACGTCGTACCATCTGGGCGTCGACACAAGTAGTTACGCAATGTCACGTAGCGTCTCTTGCCTCTCTTTCACATCTTGATCTGGAAACGCGTTCCACCTTGTCAAATGCACGCATGTAGTACTTTGCTTGCACGAATACCGCACAGGGAACGTGCGCATGGTCCAATATAAAATTCCAAAATTCCATTGTTATCAACTGTTCCGAAACCTTCAGAGTGCCTGCCACCTTGTGCGATGCAAACATGTCCAAGTAATAATGAAAATAAATGAAAATAAATGAAAATAAATGAAAAACGACCAACCCACCCCCACCTGCCTTCGCGGCAAAAGCCAATTGCACCACAACCATGCCCGGAGCCCGAGCGGCCCTCACCTGCAAAAGGAAATACAGCAACGAGACAAACAAGACATGCCTTGTCTGGGTACCGAAAAGTAACAAATGCTCATGCAAAAGTCGTCCACCGCCGGGACCCTCAAATATAGTCTGACGCGGCTCAGTTTCAGTCTTGTCCGTCTGCTTCCATCCTTTTTTTGGCACTCCATGTTAAGAAGGCACTAGGCAAAGGGGTTGAAAAAGCCTATAAAATGAGAAAATATGCTTCTTCCCTAACGTATAACTGGATAATGTGAGAGACGAGTCGGTACGTAATATTCCATATACATTCATAAAAAGTACTTTTTTTTTTTGGTTCGCAAGGTAGCGTGTTTTGTTTTTTTGTTGATTCTTGGGTTTTCCAAAAAAAAAAAATCTCTCATCTCTTTATCGTGCCAATATTTGCAGCAAAAACGTGACGCCAATGTCCTGGAAGCAAAAGCGGCTTGGGCTTGGCTCAAATACAAGAGACATCCAAGTTGACTTCATGCTGGCTTGCTGTCCTTGTTTGGTTTCCAAAATTGCATCATACGACCAAGTCGATTTGTCTTGCTATTCTTGGACCGGCTTCTCTTGGTCTCGCCATCATTGTCCAAGGTGACTTCCATTGACAACTTGCTTCTCTCCCCGTGCGAGCTGTTAATCAGCCGGCTGAGAGACACGAGACTTGACCGTCGGCGTCCAAATGCGGCAGATGACACCGACATTGGACGTTGCGCGCGGAGGGTTGGCTGCGACATGCGAGCGTTGGGCATAAAGGCGCTCTCTCGCGTCCTTGTCGACGTGCTAGACGTGAGGGACTGAATGTCGTAATCGACCGAAATCCGCAAATCCGGCCCAGGCTCGCCATCCAAGAGCAGAGAGTAAAAGCTGGTTTCATCAGTCACGGATGATGGCGCTGTGGGGATTCGCTGTGCATCAATCGACATGGGCGAGCGCGGCGAGCGCGGCGAGGGATACGATGGCGCGTAGGTTGGTGAATAAGGTCTGACGGGAGCGACCATGGCATTGTTGAGTGATATCAAATGATTCATCTCCGCCGCCGATGCGTCGCGGTGGCTTGGCGGCAGCCTGGGCGATGAAGTAGCAGAATTGCTCGCGTCGCTGGGCGGAGCGCCAAAGATGGACGCGCCGCGCAAAATGATGGAAGGAGGCTCTTCAACAATGACGTCTTCATGCAGTGACGTTCTCGAAACCTGGGGGCGCATCGCATAGAAAGCGGAAGCGTTTTCGGGGCTTGTTCCTGCGTAGCTGTGGCTCCGAGCCTCGGCTGCCTTGAATGACTTGTCGCTCACGACAACTTCGTTGAGCGGTTCTGCGGCCAGTTTGGTCTTGGTCGTCGACGATGGTGTTGTCTTTCCAACGAAACCAACTGTTTCCTCTCCATTGAGTTCATCTGACTCAATATTGAGTGGCTCCGACCCCGCCTGAACTTCAACATCATCGTCCTCGTCCTCCTCAAACACATCTGCCATGGTGGAACTGCTCCCAAATCGGTTAATACCGGTGCTGCGACCGGGATCAAAAGGAGGAAGATCCGGCGCAGACTCCGTCCGGCGGTGGTAATGCATTCCCGGCCCGCTGAAGCCCTTCATGCCTTGAGCGCTATGCAGTCGTCGCTTTCCAGTATTACCAGCAGCTTGTTGTGCCGCATCCCACTCTGCGTTTCGAGGTAATGGGGTATTGAAAGGGCCGAGAGCTGCATCCAAGTCGATCATGGGACATCCACCATCTTCGTCAGACCGCCGCTTGGGTGAGGCGGCATGTTGTACCGCCCGAGATTCTGTGCCGAGGACAGTAGGTGTAGCCAATGGCATATCGGTTTCGGGGGCAGCCTGAACCACGTCAACCACGTTTTCATCCTCATCATCTTCCAGAACACCGACTGAGGCCGGGGGAGTGGGGGGACGAAGCTCAAGCATCTTGGATCGCTTCCTGTTGCTCCGGAGAGGAAGTATCGCGCCAGCCCATCCTTTGACGCGTCTCTTCCTGTTCGATTTTTTTCGCTGCTTCTTGTTGTCGTTGGGGCCACACACGGCCGCGTCATCATCGCCGGAGAAGTCTGATTCATGGTCAGACGAGGTGCCTCTGGTCGCTGGCTTGTTGACGGACTCGGAGGAGCTGGAGCTGGAGGACCGCTGTTTCGAGGCTGGCATAGATCCGAGAAAAGGCTCCAGGCCAAAAAACGACCATCTTCTGGGCGTCTTCGTGGGGCCGGGATTGGAAGCACTGGGTGAGACCAATGTAGCATTATCCAGCAAGGTTGAGATGGAGTTCCGTCGTTTACGCGATTTGTTCGCCGTAGCAACCGATCTGAAGTCGTTGGCCGTTCGCTCCAAGATGGCACCTGCAGTGCTTGGTCTGGACTCAACCGTTTCTACAGTCGGGCTTCGCGCAAGCGGCGCGGGACTGTCACGGTCTGCAAGAGATGCAGCAGACACAGTGGACGATATACTCCCCGAAACCTTGTGGGAGTGCCGGGCGGTCACCGTGCTTGAGGTGTCGTTTGAGACAAGAGATGACGGTCGAGGAATAAACTCCAGCGTGTCGGAGAACCCAACCCGAGCACGACCAAGCTTGAATTGCTTCGAGCCTGATTCATGGCTCTGTGGCGAATCGGGGACAGGATCCGTGTGTTCGGTGACGTTGTGAGCTTCCGTGTCGTTCGAAGCCCGGGCGTGGACAGCGTCGGTCAAGGGCTGAGGAAGTGGACAAGTTTGATCATCCAAGGGTAGAAGGGTGCTTTCACACAGACTGAAGGTCGTGGGGCTGTTCGGGGCGCTGCTGCCTTTATTTGACGTGAAGTCGGGCGGGGGTTGAAGAAACGATAGGTCGTTGGTCGATATGGCACCAGATACACCACGGCGGTGGCCTCTGCGTGGCGGCGGTGGTTGTAGACCACAGGAGGCAAGGCCGTTTTCCGACGTGGTCGGGCTCGTGCTGAAAACAGCGATGGAGTTGCCATCGCGTATGCTACCGCCCACGAACTCGCTGCCACCTCGACGATGTCCGTGACCGGCAGGCCGCGACGCTGATGGAGATAGTCTCGCCGAATTTGGTGTGATTGGAGGACTCGGGCCCGCGGCAGAGCCTGGGTCTGCTGCAGATGAGGCTCCTGGATTAAAGGAGAACTGAGGTAGTGGCGCAGTTCGACCTCCCGTTGCTGAATCTCCAGTGGACCATGTGGTCAGAGGTTGACTTGGGGGTATATCTGCCATCGACATTGGCCTCCGACGTGGCCTCGCAAAAAGTGGACCTGTCGACAAGGTTGACGCAGGAAACGTACAGGGCGGCGGATTCGGTAGTCGAGGATCGGCAGAACATGCGTTGTCCTGATTCAAGGTTGAGGTGGCCATCTCACAGTTGACTCGGCGAGATGGTTCCAACGGTAGGTCGAAGGCATGAGCGGGGAGATGATGAGAAGCCACAGCGTCGGCGCGAAACCGGAGGTCGTGAGCAGTTGCCATCTCTTGCACCAGCCGCGCTGCGGCAACAGTCTTTGATGAACAACCTATGAGTCGAATAAGATCATGGGATGGAATATACTGGATTGTTGATGACACAGCTCAGACCTCACTCGAGTCCACCCGCTCGCCGAAAAAAAGGCGAGCGACCGAAGAAGAATGGATATGCGGTGAGGATCTGAGCCAGAGAACAGAGAGGGCTGATTTCCCGCTAAGAACTGCAAAGCCATTCTCCCGTTAGCACGCATTGACACAGGTTGGTCCAGGAACACGTTATGCAGGCCTGTTTTGCAATAACAAGCTGATGGGAGAAATCACGCGGGAGCGAGTGCGGGAGCGGGACGAGAACTGAGAGGTGCAGGAGAGAACGGACCTGAGGGCGAGGAAAATACGAAATGCAAAGCGCTAGAAACAGAGGACGAAAAGCCGAGGCCGAGGCAAAATCGAAACGACAAATGAGTGGACGGACAAGACCAGCGACTGCTCTCGAGGAGAAGCACTGCTGGAATTGCACCAAGGTGACGATGGCAATCATGCGTGAGGCACACAGACGGCCACGAGACGATGAAGTTGCCAAAGATGGAGGAAGGACTGTTGGACAAGACTGGATGAGGGAGAGGGAAAGGCCTGGCCAACTGGGAGAGGGGCGAGGCCCGCTGGACAGGGAACGAGCGAGATTGGCCCCAGTCTGGCTGGGACAGGGAACGTGCTGTGGAGGTTACAGGCACGACAGATGGGCAAGGTGGGCATGGGTGGGCACGGTGTGGAGCAGGGGACGGAGGCAGGGGGGCAGGCACATTGCCTGGAGAGGCAACAGGGCGGCCAAGGAGACGAATAGTCCAGCGCCCCCGCCTCTGCGCCCGGGTGCCACGTCCAGCGCTCCCAACGCACTCCATCCAGCTTGGTCGTGGCGGCGTCCCCTGGTGCTGCCGTTGCCCTGGTGCTGCTGCCCTGGTGCTGCTGCCCTGGTGCTGCTGCCCTGGTGCTGCCGTGGTGTCTGGTGCCTGGCATCAGGGCGCATGTCCCAGATGCTGGGACTTGTCGAGGCTCCCGCGGCAAGCACTGGATTCGTACGAGGCAGCTGGATGCCGGATTGGGACTGGGCCTTGCACGGTGCGAGACCGCCTCGCCGCCCACCCGGCCGGCCTCTTCCCCTCGTTCCCCCCCACGGGCGTCGGTCAACTGTTCCGTTGCATCCGTCACATTGTCAAGTCAGGTCGTTCAAGATGCGGCGTCCGACGCTAGCAGTGGGCACAGAGGCTTCGCCATCCACCTTCGTGGCGCTGCTGTCTTCCATCCCAAGGACCAGCCTGCGCTGTTTCCGTGGGGTCAAGAGTCAAAACCCGAGGCTAGAACGAACCCCTGCGAAAGCGCAGCCAAGCACCTATCATACCAAGTACCTAATCCATCCAAGCACAAGGTACTTGGTAAGTAGTAGTTCGAGCCTGTATGTACATGGGACCTGTCGTGAATGGCCCTGGTTTGCTCCCGTTTTTCTTTTTTTGGCAACGCTGGTGGACCGTGGTCCTGCTTCCATGTCGGCACATGCAGCCCGTGACGCTGGTTTACGTTCGGCATTCTTTCATCCATGCAAGGATGCTGGATGGCACCAGGAAATTGCTGCCAGGGCAACGATCCGCTTTCATGTACTCACAACATACATACATGCATTAGGTAGGTACATGTGTACAGGTGTGCAGATGTATCGTGGTGATTTCGAACGCGAGTTGCGGTATTCGTACTGTGCGTCTACCGTACTGTGCGTCTACCGTACTGTAGTGGGCGGCTACTTGTACAGCATCTCCCAACAACCGGAGCTCCTCATTCTGGAGTAACAACGCGGCCGTGCTCATGCCGAAAAATTCCAACGGCACTTGATGCCTGTCAGTCCACTGCCAACGAGCGCTTGGCTCTTGCTGTTCTGTAAGCCACTGGGGAAACCCCATTCATTGTAGCTCACGAATAGAACGTAACTTGCCAAAATTGCCTACCTATGGACATTAGCATGATCAAGTTCGCACACGTCAACAAGGCCCGAGATTGCGAGGCGAGACATGAATCGAAAGGATAACATACCTGTTTCCTCTCTTGTCTTTCTTTTTTTTTTCCACTTGTTCTTTCCCTGTCCTTTGAGGGATTCGAAGATGGAAGGCACGGTGTGACATAGACCTACGGCTAGCCTCTTTCCCCCTCATCCCTTGCTTCGGCTTTAACGCCACCTCGACATCCTCGACCCGCAAAGGGACTCGCTGCGCACATATGTACTTGGGTACTTCTACCCAAGACTCCATCAGGTGGAACTTGACGACTTGAGGAAAACTTGGGTGAAAAGAATGCGTTTGATTGGCTGCCTGTTGCCCAACAACAAACGCACTTCTCACCACGCTAAACCTGCTCAAACACTAGTGTGCCTGCTGCCGGCTCTAGCGGGCAGAGCAATGCCGTATGTAGTTTCTGCCTCTGTCCCGTCCGTTTCTTCTTCTTCTTCAACGTTTGCCCAAGGGCTTGCCAACCCCAACGCGATTGGCGCGAACCCGGCACCTGTTATCGAGACCGCCCTCCGATGTGTTTCAAGATGCATCGCTCGTACGACCACAACAAAGAACCACTGACGACGACGCCGGGATCATCATTCAGTGCTATCGTAAGACATACTGTACAGGTGCGACGTGTGCGTAGGTATCCAGTACGCACGCGAGCAATCATGAGGGGTTCCCCGTCTACCTCGTATGTATAGTATGCCCAGCGTGCGCTACGCCGACTTGATGAATCGCGGCAGACCAGCCGCTTGGCACGAACGAGTAGCAAACTGGTCCCAGCCTCAAAACGGGGTCAAGCAGCACCTGGCGCCCGATTCGTCGGGGAGAGCAACTCGAAACATGAAGACCATGTTTTGAATTTGAATCTTATTTTAGGGGGTGGCGAAGGGGCGCCAGTATCTGCTTTGTACTCAGTATTTTGTCAGCAGGGCCGTTCTGAAAAAGTTAAACGGATAAACAAATTTGGGATGGGGCAGGACGCGCTCTCCAGGCTGACCTTCCTGGGGAAATCAACGTCATTGCCATTCATTCGATCTCCGGGCCTTAAATTGTTTAACTCGTTCAAGGCACCGACCCCTGATGGGAACCTTGGCGACAGACAAGGGCATTTAAAGCGGACCATTCTGCTGACGGTGTCTCTTGCAAAGAGTGATATCATGCGCTTTGATGTTCAATGCTGTCTCCGCGAAGCCTTTTTACGCCCACGTCAGCTTTGGCCCGTGTTTATTCGAGAGTGAATTTTGTTGGCGATGGATCAAAAATGGGCATCAGCCACTTTTACCGCAACGGGCATGTGTTGTGTGCACATGTGCATGACACATGACATGACATACGCCTCCTGTACATATGTACGGTACGCACATACATATGTACCATGTACATAAACGCCCGAACTCTTCCCAGCCGCTGAATTACCCTTGCGCGGACTCACATAGATCCAAGACAATCGAAGTGGGAGTTTGGGCGATCGTGTTTTTTTTGTTTTTCTGCGTCGCAAGTCGCAACCCCTGTCAAGCTGCGTCACTCCTTGCATTGAAGCTCATTACATCGGACCTGCAAAGCGTCCCTGTGTCCTAAGGGCGAATAGTGGCTTTGGTACTATAACATGACGATTTTATCAAAGACTTTTGATAAATGAAATCTTATGCACACTGGCCGATTCATAGAACCCGACATTTGCAATTTGTCGACATGTGTAAATGAAATTGCGCTGATAGGCTGCGATGCTTCTCATGTCTAGATTGCTGTCTTTGGTCGATTGGATTCTGCCCGACTGCCCTCAAGGCGAGTTCCTGGCAACACTGGTCGTCAGGAACCCGACCTTGATGATTTTCACAAAGAACGGAGGATGCCCTGCCTGTTTACCTATGTATGTACCTCTGTTGGTTGGTAAATTGAAAAAACAGTCAGGTCAGTGGTATCGTGTGACGTGTGTATGTAGCCCGACCGCTGGGAATGGAACAAAGCGTTTCTGGAAAAAAGAAAGACCCTGGATCTCGGCGTCACAATCTTCTCCGGATTTGCAGTGATGGATGATGGATGATGGATGATGGATGGATGGATGGATGGATGGATGGATGGAGCTCAGTGAGCTAGTGCACGACGTTTTTGGAGCCTTCCAATTCGGACGGGAACTGGAACTCGGCTTTGACCGCCTACCCGACGCTACCCTACATGTGCATGGCAGAAAAAAATTTGGGCCGCATTTGTGCTCTGCGCCGCGCAACCTCCATTTGCGTCGCTTTCGAGCACGACAAACTGCGCATCACCAGAAACAATGTCTGACGACAAAGTTCTGACCGTTGTCCCTACGAACAGCCAAGAGAAGGCTTCAAAGCCCTTGGGCATGCGCAAGAATGGTACAGCACTGCGCCGACCTCGTTCTCTTCTCTCCCCGTGCGATTGGGAAAAAAACGCAAGGCTCTGACAATCTGAACCTAGGCAAGCAGTGGCACGAGCCGAAGAAGGCCTTCCGCCCTACGAAAGGCCTGACGTCCTACGAAAGAAGAACAAAGGAGAGGGCTGCCATGGCGCAGATGAAGGCCAAGGAGAAGGAGCTGAAGGACGAAAAGGAGCAGGCGAGAAAGGTGAGCCGGCCGGGTCCTTGACCATAGACCAGACAGGGCATTTGACTGACGCGGGAGAACTTTACGCTTTCACTCTCAACGCCGACAGGAGAAGATTGAAAGGATTCGTGAAAGACGTGCCAAGAAGGAAGAGCGGGAACGATACGAGAAGATGGCTGAGAAGATGCATCGCAAGAGGGTTGAGAGGTTGAAGAGGAAGGAAAAGCGCAACAAGTTGATCAATTCATGAGGGCATAGATGACGCTGACGGTCGTGGTCTTTCCCCTTGATATTCCCGATTATGAGCTGTGACGACGAGAGGCGTTCATCTTCGAGCGATCATGTCTGATATTCTGATTCATGTCCCCTTATCTGCGGGCACGCTTATCGGGTTTAGCTACGGCCTTGCAGAGTACCGAGGGTTTGGTCAAGGCCATGGTCATGCATTTGCATCAAGATCATTTCAAAGTCGATTTTATTTATGGAAACGAGAGTAACGTCCTTGTTGGGGCTATTGCCCAAAGTTTTGGCAGGATTCTGGAGTTTGGCGTATGTATGTTTCGGCATTTTGACATTGGAAATTCCAACCATTTTTGAACAGACTGAGGGGAATCTCTTATCTCGTCGCCACTCTCATGACTGATGCACCATGTTACAGAAACCCCAAATGAGATATGTATTGAGCATGGTACGTCGTGTGGTGATATGCCTTGTAAGAACACAAAGAAGTAGGAACCTCGGTATGCAAGTTTAGCAGGTGCGACTTTGCGCCTTCCATCACACAGACCCCACGCGGCTCTTCCAAGACTGGACCCGCCAACGAATCAAATCCCGACGAAGCTCACTTCACCTCCACTGTAATTCTTCTTTGGGCGCCTCACGTTTTGGACGGCCACCTGCGTCACTCGACGAAACCGGCAGAGTACCAAGCCGGACACAGTGACACGAATGCGGCGCAAAGGTTTGCGACGAAGCGGCGTAAATGAGACAACATGTCTACCACCAATAACGGCACGGACGCCGCAAAGCAGGCGTCGCCGTCCCCGCGACCGAGCAATCGACATCAAATCAAGAGGTCCCTGACGGACTTTGCCTCGCCCAGCAGGCTTCATTTCCGACCCAGACGACAAAACAGCGAGCACGAGGACCGGGAACGAGTAAAGCCGCCCGTGTCATCGGCGGCCATGGCTGCTCATTTACCAAGGTCGCTCGATGTTCCCGTTCCCAGTGGAGGAAATTCCTTGCCGTCTTCGACCGACGAGAGCCAGCGGGCGGGCATCCTGGGGGCCAATGAGAACGGGCACGAGGAGGCGAGGCAGAAGAGGGAGGCAGGGCTTCTGTTGGAGCAGGAATGGGCCGCATTACGGGCAGAGTACGTGAATTCTTGCTTTCACTATCTGAATTTCAAGGAAGGAACAAAAGTCTGGTTGAGATCGCCCACAATTTGCCTTTTTTTTCTCTTTTCATAAAAAAGAAAAGATCAGAGAAGGAGAAAGAAGGGAAAAGAGCAAAGAAAGCTAATGCTTGACGATTCTCCAAAAAAAAAGCGGGTTAAAACAGTCCATCGCAGAAATGAATTCCTTCTCAACCACCGTCACTAAACAACTAGACGATGCCTACTGTCAGATCCTGGAAAGAACGAGCGATATACAGAACATAGTGGCGTCCCTGCAAGATATGGCGCGGAGTTGCCGTGCTCTCCGCGAGACTTACGACAGCGAGGCCCGCGCTCTCGAGAGCGACCTTATCCACCAGCTCAGCGCCGCTGGCCACTTTGAAGAAAAGCAGCGAAGGATTGCCGCTCTAGAAAAATGCATACAGGAGGTGCGGGACAAGGCGGCGGCCCTCGCATCGCGGGTGGGCGATGTGCAGGCGTCCGTGGAGAGGTGGGAGGAGGCCGACAGGCAGTGGCAGGAGAAGACGCGCAAGAGACTCAAGATTATATGGTCTGCTACTACTGTTTTGGCTTTGATTCTCATTGCCTTTGTGATTGGGATGAAATACGCCAGCAGAGAGGGCGGCGGACAGGGCGGGGGATTGAAGTCTGCAGATTCAAGGGCGACCATGAGCCCTCATGTTTCGGCGGAGTTGTCAATTTCAAGGCGGAACGAAACCGTGGAGCAGGAGTCTGTTAAGACGTTGTTGCAGAAGACGCCTCTTGGGGAGGCGGAGGAGCTGCGGGCGTTTGATGAGCTTTGAGAGGGGTTTGGGTGGCCTTTATGTTGCGTGACCCTTGGTTCGTGGGAGTTGGGGGATTCGGAGATGGTTTCTTTGTGTGCTTTTTTTGTGTGTGTGGTCAGAAACCAATCAGCTTACAGCGTATACAGAGATACCCTACTTTATCGATTTTTGACCTTTCATCCCGTCATATCCTTTGCCACGAGTATTTTGATGTGACTCGTCTGCTGGTTTCGAAGCAACCAGTCCCCTGCAACACAGTGCAGTACCACACGGACATACAGTGAGTGGTCAAAAGTATTCAACCCCTCAAAGGTATTGTGACTTTAAATCCTGTGCATCACCTTACCAATGAATATACTAAAATATATCAAGATACCTCTAAGGGGTCAAAGGATCTTGACCACCCACTGTACGTCTCAGCCGGAAACGACATGGATAACCACGAATAACGTCTATGAAATTCCGCCGACTCAAGTCATGATGTGATTCTCCCTCTATTTTTCTCCCCGATAGAGAAACAGTGCGCAGCTGACGTAATAAATTCACCGCTAAGAAGTTGGAAGAGCAAATCCAACGACAGTAGTTGGGTGCACCAGGCATTGGGTTGGCCTTACTTACCCTGGAACGAAGCCAGCGCACTTTGGCAAAATACTACGAGCCAAACATCTGAGCATGCTTCAGCGGATCCCCGGATTTCCTAGTTTTCTGGTTTTGTTCTTCTTCTTTTTTCGGCCAGAAACCCGTTTATTTCAAATTTGACTGCTAATCCTCCGATGGGACAAAAAAGCAACACCTAGTCGAAAGCGCGATACCACGCAGGGCAGATCAAGCACCGACAAGTCTCGTGCAGGAAGCGGCGTCATCTTACCGCCGAAAACGGCACGCATGTCGCGCCAAAAATATCGGCAGGCTACGTTGTTGGCCATACTTTTCACATTTGTGCACCGGTGAACTTCCGGAATTGATGGTTACAAGTATGGACGCATGTACATGTCTACATAGACTGCCAACTGCCTTTGAAAAGAGCCATCCATGTGCTGCGCCATGCAAACATGGCCGTGCGCTTTCGGGTTCGGGCCGGACAACTAGCGAGATGGCCTTTTTATCCCCTTGCAGAGATGGGATTCGGGTCTTTTCTGCTGCCACAGCTTCTAGGCTTCTAGAAATAGGGACAATGTTCTCCGAACTCCGAGGGGACATTGGTACGCATGTATCCCAAAAGCATGATGCGCAACGCTCTCTGGATGCGCATGAAGTCATAAATGGGTACCAAGTACCTACCTACCTGCTTCATTAGGTTAGGTTAGGTAGGTACCTAAGTACTTGGTAGTCAACCCCGTCAAGACCTCCTTGGAACCGATCTGGCACTAATGAGCCTCTATCGCCAGGGACTTTGGGACGTCTGGCCAATGAAATTAGTTACAGTAACGGCCAACAAGTGGCTTGGCATGCAAGGCGCCCAGACCAGATCCAAGGCCGGACGAGGCTGCATGAAAAAGCTCACGTCATGCTCCGCCTGCTTTCTGACTCTACAGTACATCTGTATGTATGCCTTGCCTTGGCAGAGGCTGGAGCGAATGTGGCGCTCCAGCCGAGTTATAGTATGTATGCGAAACATGCGAAATATGCGAAATATGCGAAATATGCGAAATATGCGAAACATGCGAAACATGCGAAACATGCGAAACATGCGAAACAGCGCAACTCGATACCAGGCATCGAGGACGGAATTCGTGGCTCGTTAAGCAGACTCCCTCGCAAAGTGTCGCTTTTGGTTGCCCCAGCCCCTTTATGTGTGCACGGACCATGTGCCAATAAACGCCGAGGTGAGAGAAGGGGGGCGGCGGGGTTGTGAGGCTGTGACAGATGTCGTCAAAGATTACATACGTCCATGCCGTGCGTATCCAGGGTTTCCAAAAAAAAAAAGAAAAGAAAAAAAAAGAACGAAACGACCAAAACGACCAAAAAAAAAATATTGCTCTGGGCTTAGTGATGCTATAACTGCGCCTTTCGCCCCCATCCGATGATTCCAAGAATCGTGCAGCGCTCACGCAAATCGATGAGCGTTCAAACGCTGGCTTTGGGCCACTGACGTAGAAGCAACAGACCAGCCGGTTTTTGACGCGCGGCGTCTCCAATTCGATCGAAGCACAGAAGCGAAGCAACCAGACAAGAGCCACAAGACAACCTCGAACCAACTGGCAGCTGCCTATACGGCCTGGTGACAGCCGGAGCTCTGCCCGGCCATAATTTTCTGGGCGATCTTGCCCAGTCCTTTCGTTTCGGTGACGCCGCCAACCTCGCCCGTCGGTTGGCCAGGCCGTCGGCCATCTTTCTTCGCCCTTCAAAGGCTGCCATTCCTGGCAGATAGACACCTGCGTCGCGAATGCAAACGTTGGACACACCACCCGTATCCGTTCCTATCGCCATGGTTCACGACAGCCGTGTCGGGGCGCCGGGCGTAGTTGCTGCCGTGCCAGCAGCGCCAGTCCACGACTCAACGTCCGCCGAGAATATGACAGAACTGCCTCTTCGCCCCGCAGGCGCTGGCTCGACTCTCCCTGCTGGTCAAATGCTAACTGGGAAGCAAGAACACTGTGCGTAGTGCGCCTGTACTCCTGTCCCAGTCGGCCCGCAGAGCAACAAATCAAGGAGAGACATGAATGCTAACGTGGAACACTCGATACAGACCTTAAGCGGGAGTTGATCTCGAAGCAGGTCAAATGGGAAATCAGTGAACTCAACTCTCCTACCGCACTTCAACGATTTGGCGCACCGTTTCGCTCCGAACAGGGCGAGGTTTCCCCACAGGAGTCTGAGCTGCCGATACTTCGGTTCATCTTTGTCCACCATGTTCGGGACTTTCCTTTTCTTGATAAGGCCAAGGAGAAGGAGTTCTGGCAGGACAAGCTACAAGTTGTATGTTGTGGCTCATTTTCTTGCTTGCATGGGCTTTTTAGTCTTTTACTTTTTCCTGACACGTCTTTCTCTGATACAGTTCCTGGAATCCTTTGCTGGAAAACGTGTCTCGTCTTCTGAAGACCGACTAGAGGAAACGAAGCGCAGGAAGCTTGCCATCAAGGCCCAGAAACTCGTCGAACTGATGATGGTATCTGGCATTGGCACATCGTCGGGGTTCGAGGAGCGCATTCGATTCTCCGAGATAGAAATCGTAGATAGCAGCGCGATTGACACGGGCGTCATGCACACCATTCCGGAGGGCAACTACATCAACGGATGGGACGTCAATGTGGCCGGCGTTCGCGTCATTTCTGTCAAGCGCAATATCAGACAACACAAGCACGCCGAGTTTTTGCTCCGTATCAAGCGAAAAGGCGAGCTGGAATACTTTGTTGGACGACGATACGGTGACTTTGCCAAGCTCCATAAGAAATTGAAGACGGAACTGCCTGGTCGTATCCTCCCTCCCCTGCCTAAAAAGAACAAGTCTAGCACTACGACGTCAGGACTATGGACGGGCTGGAGCAATGCAGACGACTCTGATTTGTCCTCCTTGTCATCGGTATCGACACGAATGACTGGCGCGCCGCCACAATCAGGGGGCCTGTCATCTATGTTGTCTCCAAATGCGTCAGGTAAGTACTGATCTGTCTTTGCTCAATCGCTCCATGACCTCTCTGACACAGACGTTAGGTAATAGACTGGGATCGACTCGCTCAATCCGCTCCAAGGAATCTTCCCGCCCATCTGTCGATGGCAAACTAAGTCCCAGCCTGTCGGCTGACAAGAAGTACGCAAGTGATGACGTACGTTGTCCCTTATTGAAGCAGCTGGATGTAAACGGAGCACGAGAGAGCTGACTGAACGATGTTTGCAGAGCGTTGTATTATGGAGGGAGAGCCAAAGAATTTCTCTTCGCTCCTTCCTGCGATCTTTGCTGCACAATACTCAAGTCGCCAACACAGCAGCCATGCAGGAGTTTCTGAGTGGAGAGTCAATCACGCCCACTGATGATGATGTCGACGATATCACGAGGCGCAAAGCAGTAGACGAGAAGCGAATGGAGGAGCAAAAGAAGTTTTACGAAATTGCGAGGAAGCGTGCCGCAGACCTCGACGAATACATGGAACAGTGAGTGTTTCGGGACACCCCTCTTCTTGGTCGTCTGCCACATGGTATTAATCAGCTCGTCCTAGATTCCGCCGAGATATTGTTGAGAGAAACGGCCTCACCATGCTTTTCAAGGAAATCAAAGAGAAGAGCACGATCCAGGATTTGAGCCTGCGATACCAGAAGTTTGCCGAGTGGCTGAGAATCGAAGTCGCGGCAGTCATATACCATCTTTTCCTCGCCGAGGACAACTCGCCTGAGCTTTTCGCACAAGCGAAGCGCATCCACTCGCTCATCCCGTACACGGTACTCAAGAATGTCATTCGAATCGCCAACCCAGCAGCAGTCATGTCCGGGGTGCTGGACATTTTCCTGGCACAACCTTTTGGTGCTCGATCGCTCATGCAGCGGATATTTTCTCTGACGCTGAATGAAGGCATCAAGAGTTTCCAAAAATCTATCGATGCCTTGACGAACAAGATTGCAGATCACGTCTTCACAGACAAGCTGAAGCGGTATACTGACGCGGATGAAGAGCTCAAGGCGACGATCCGGCTCGAAGCCGAGGAGGAGAACCTTGATCTTCTTGTTGCGATCCTGCGATCTGACCTCATGGAACCAGAGCTTACCGGCGATCAAATTCAGCGACTATTCAACGCCTACGTTGCATTTAACAACGCAGTGGAGAATGTGGATGAGGAGCTGAAGCAAGGAGCGCAGCTCTTTTCGTATCTGAAGCAGCTGCTCAAGCTGTGCACGCGACAACGTGATAAGGCTATGATGCTGCAGTTGATTGAGGAACCGGTCACTCTCAACCTCTTGCGGGATTTATTTACAATATTCTACGAACCGCTTGTCAGGGTCTACAAGTCTGCCAATGTCTACAACAGCGTGACTGACTTTGCAGTATTCATAGACGACATGATCAAGGTATGCTGATTTCGATGACGTTGAGGAGGAGGAAGTACAGTACGCAAGATGTCCCAAGCTGGTATCTACTAACCTTTTCACTAGGTTGTCGAGAAGTGCCGAGAGCAAGACGCCTCGGCCGATCCCAACCAGACAGTCCAAGCCTTCATAGACTTGTGTCAGAGACACGAGAACAACTTTTACAAGTTTGTCCACGAGGTCCACACACACGACAATGGTCTCTTCACCCAGCTCATGGGCTGGATCGAGGGCATCTTGGAATTCCTTCGACATGGTCCCAAGAACGGGACGCTCAACGTCAACACGTTGTTCGCAGGCGGGGTCAGCGGAAACATTCTGGACAAGGACAAGGCCATTCAGGAGATTGATGCCCTGATTTCGTGGCAAGAGGCTAGGAAGAAGTGGCATCATGGGAAGACGAGGCAGAAGATGGCGGCGGAGGGTCAGGGGCCGGGCGCCATTGGAGCCGTGGGCGGCATGCACTTTGACTCGTCCGACTTTGGGCTGGACGGACAGGATCTCCAAGAGATGGCGTATGATATAGATGATGAGTCTGAGGCGGAGGCGGAGGCGGAGGCGGAAGAGGAGGACGAGCTGGATCCGATTCAGGCGGAGAGACGGAGGCGGGCGAAGAAACAGGATCGGCTGCGTCGCTCTGCTGGGGAGCCTAGGAAGCCGGCGATATCGGAGGTGCACAAGTTGCATGACAACTTTTTGGTCATGCTGCGGGATGTTTTGGCGGGTTGAGTGGAAAGGGGGCAGGTTTGCTGCGTGACGACTTGGCGGGTTGAATGGAGATTGGGCGGGCGGGTTTGGGTCGACGAAAAGAAGTGTGTTGTTGTCAGAAGCTGGGACGTAAGGGTGTGGTGTAAGACTTTCAGAAAAAAAAACATGTTTAGCAGTATTAGAACCGTTGGATAAGCCGGGTATCTACTCATCAAGTCGAGTACATTTCTGTTGTGAAAGACGCCCGTTTCCATCAAGCGGCCTCGAGCTTGATGGCTGCCTGCGAAGTGCGGCTAGCGGGGCTGGTCAATGATCCGTACATCAGACATACATGGTACAAGTACCTAATATACTAGTACTACCAGGTACTGCCAGATACTGCCAGGTACCTACTGCCGGGTACTTACTGCCAGGTACTTACTGCCAGGTACTGCCAGGTACTTACTGCCGGGTACTTACTGCCAGGTACTGCCAGCTGCCGACGCTTCTCCTGTCCCATGTGACGTGACGACGGGTTCGTACGTGGTCTGGCGCATGGCTCCCCGCGTGTCTCATCTGGTGACGGCCATGATGTATGTCAATGACGATTGATGGGCTGCTGGAGATGTGCGTTTCTGAAACCCTTTCCATCAGTCAGCAACACGACACGTCTCCGGGTTGCCTGCGTGCGAACTTGGAGTGCCAGAAGGCCAGACGAACGGGCGGCGGTTTTCTGCCAGGCCACCCCCCCCCCCCCCCCCTAACCAAGGCATATTCGCCATCAAGGGCTGTTAATGCATGTGCGCTGATTGGCCCGACCGGACCGAGGAACCGATCGGAACACAAACGCAGAAACGTTGTGGCAGAACGCAGAACCCGATCGTGGATTTGGTTTTGCCTCGATTGCTCACTCGTCGAACCTCGACGACTCCGACAACGACTCTCCTCCCACCTGCCGCTGGTGCGCTCCCACGCCACGCCCATTGCCGTCTCGATTGCTCACTCGTCGAACCTCGACTCCGACAACGACTCTCCTCCCACCTGCCGCTGGTGCGCTCCCACGCCACGCCCATTTGCCGTCTCGATTGCTCACTCGTCGAACCTCGACTCCGACAACGACTCTCCTCCCACCTGCCGCTGGTGCGCTCCCACGCCACGCCCATTGCCGTCTCGATTGAAGGCGCATGCGTATCGCGAATTCGGATTTACCCCGTGACCATGGCTTGTTCTATGGCTTTGAGGAAAATGGCCGCCGGCTCTGCTGTACGTGAACTGGCGAATGCTTCTTCAATCGAGGTGTTTTTGCGGCATGGGGTTGCCACCGCGGTGCCGCTTTTTTCCTCACCTTTTTTGTGCACAGGCTAACGCAGATGTTTTGTGATGTGTAGTTTTCACGATGGGCGAGAAGTCAGGCTAGGGCTTTTTCGACTACGCGACCAGTTGGTAAGTCGGAGCCTTTGTTTTCTCGGAGCCTTTGTTTTCTCGGAGCCTTTGTTTTCTCGGAGCCTTTGTTTTCTCGGAGCCTTTGTTTTCTCGGAGCCTTTGTTTTCTCGGAGCCTTTGTTTTCTCGGAGCCTTTGTTTTCT